>JAODAL010019676.1:0-71375 GCA_025379985.1 Phyllomedusa bahiana
GGGAAGACCTGATAAAGTCATGGCAGCGCCAGCTGGAAAAAAATAAGCTGAGGGATAAGATCCTACAATAGCGTCAAAGAAAACAGTAGTAGGTTACTGGAGCCGCCACAGATCGCAGCACAGCAAGGGGACGATGTCAATAGCCTCGCCAGGGAGCAGAATCTAAGTAGGTCCCGGTTTTCACCAGAGCCCGCCGCAAAGCGGGATGGACTTGCTGCGGCGAGAGTCTACCAGATCGCTACCCCTGACGTGACTTGCTGGCAGTGGCAGCCGAGGTGCAGCGAGGTACAAAATCATAAGGCAAACTCGCATCGGGGACAAGCGTCAGGACAGCCGGCAAGGATCATGGTCAAGGGACGGAGGCAAGAGGTACGGTACACAGATATGACAGATGAGTCTCAAGGAGGATGCGGAGGCGGTTTATACTTTCTGTAATTTTGAAAAAAAGATTCACATTCTTCATACTGAAGAAGCTCATCCAAAGCCAGTTTTGCAGCATTTGCTTTTGCTTCACCATTCCAGTTTTGTACTAAATGTAAAATAAGCACCTAAAACATTCCCTGTAGTTAGGGTCTCCTTCAGTTCAAGTACGCTGCATTTCAACAAATTGGTGTCACGCAGAAACTGGATTCAAACTACCACGTTTATCCTTCATAATAAACAGCGCTGGAACTTTTTAGGTATTAGTGATGAAGCTGATGGAGGTATAATTGCCTTGGCCAAAAATGGTTTTGGGACATTAGCAAACTGACTACGGAGGATTTCTCTCTAGTACTTGAGTTTGTCCCCCTATCAGCAGCTGGAAAAAAGGCTCCCATTTTTGACTGGTAGCGTGGATCCAAGAGGGTGAAGAGACAGAAGTCATCCCTCTGCTGGGTGGTGACTTTTTGGCTGTCACTAGCCAGGCAAATCAGGTGACGGCTTGAACAGCAGCAGCGGCATGAGGTCAGACAGCGGCACAATGACACAGTGTGGAGGTGACGGCATGAACAGCAGCAGCGGCATGAGGTCAGAGAGTGGGACAATGACAGAGTGTGGAGGTGACGGCATGAACAGCAGCAGCAGCACGAGGTCAGACAGTTGCACAGGCACAATGACACAGTGTGGAGGTGATGACATAAACAGCAGCAGCAGCATGAGTTCAGAGAGTGGCACAATGACACAGTGTGGAGGTCACGGCAGCAGCCACAGCAGCAGCATGAGGTCAGACAGTGGCGCAATGACACAGTGTGGAGGTGATGGCATCAACAGCAGCAGCAGCATGAGCTCAGAGAGTGGCACAATGACACAGTGTGGAGGTGACGGCATCAACAGCAGCAGAAGTATGAGGTCAGAGAGGGGCACAATGACAGAGTGTGGAGGTGGCACAAACAGGAGTAGACCACAGAGTGGCACAATAACAGAGTGTGGAGGTCACGGCATCAACAGCAGCATGAGGTCAGAGAGGGGCACAATGACAGAGTGTGGAGGTGGCACAAACAGGAGTAGACCACAGAGTGGCACAATGACACAGTATGGAGGTGATGGCATCAGCGCAGCAGCAGCAGCATGAGGTCAGAGAGTGGCACAATGACAGAGTGTGGAGGTCACGGCACCATCAACAGCAGCAGCAGCATGAGGTCATCAGAGGGTGGCACAATGACCAGATGTGGATGAAGTTGGGTGGAGCAATAGCAGCAGCTCTATTGGATAAAGATGGTGAGATAGGTCATAGATGGACGACAACTGGCAGCAGGTGTGTGGCATCGGGGGGGTGGGCTGGGGGGGGTGGCGGCATCAGAATAGTGGCTGAGGCAGGTAGTTTGAATCCAGATTCATTTCTCAAAGTTTTGGTGAGGCATCATGGCTGATGTAATCTGACGCCTAAGGCACTGGTGTGTGGAAACCCTGGCCGATCCACGACTGATTCATCTTGACAGAGGTCAGTCGTTTCACATTTCCAGTGGACAAGTGGGTTCTCCATGGGGTAACAATGGCCCCCGCCGCACTGAATACCCACTCTGATGCCACACTACTGGCCAGGCAGGACAGCTTCTCCACTGCAAACTCGGCAAGTTGCGGCCACACAGCCAGTTTGGCTGCCCAGTAGTCCAGCGGATCTTCTAACTGGGGTGGCAGAGTGCTGTCCAAGTAGGCCACCACCTGTTGGTTCAGGGTCTGCTCCAGGCCCTTCTGCTGCTGCTGCTGGCGAGTGCCCTCCTCAGTAGGCGGGTGAAGAAAGCTGCTCATCAGTGTCTCCAGACTTAGGTTGCTGCTGATGGAGCTGGTACTGCTCCTACTCCCCCACCTTCCCACAGCAGATGTGGCAGTGGTACGTGAGCACTGAGGAACCCCCCGGTCAGACCTGTCAGAGGATGGACCATGCTCAGCAGCTGGAAAAAAGACTCCCATTTTGGACCGGTAGCGAGGGTCCAAAAGGGTGGAGAGCTAGAAGTCATCCCTATGCCGGATGGTGACTATTCAGCTGTCACTAGCCAGGCAAATCAGCATGCTGCGGGCCATGTGCGCAAGTGACTCTGAGGGACGACAAAAGGATAATTTAATCATCAGAATGGCCGATAAGGGCGGGACAATTGTAGTAATGGAAAAAGAGAATTATTTACAAGCAATGTCCCAACTCTTGTCAGACGCAACAACTTATCAAAAATTATCCAGAGACCCAACCAACAAATACAGGGCAGAAATGACAACCATATTACAAGAAGGTTTAGCTCTGCAAATATTTTCTCAAAAAGAAGTAGAGTTTATATTAGTTGAACAGCCCATAATACCGGTAGTGTACGGTCTACCGAAGGTACACAAAGATATCAATAAACCTCCCATGCGCCCGATTGTTTCGGGCATGGGCTCTCTGTTGGAGAGATTGGGCCAATGGGTAGATTCTATACTCCAACCTTTGGTTAAAATTACTCCTGGGTATCTTCAAGATACTAAGGATGTCTTGGTCACTATGGAGAACATCACATGGGAAAAGAACATGATGTGGATTGTGTGTGATGTGGAATCATTATACACAAGTATCCCACATGCTGTTGCCACTAGGGCACTGGATTTTCACTTACAAAATCATACCACATACTCTCAAGAGTTTTGGAATTTTTTCATCAGTGTAGTAGAGTTTCTTATGACTCACAACTTCTTTAAGCATAATACCGACATTTTTTTGCAGCTAAAAGGGGTGTCAATGGGGGCGAAATTTTCGCCCTCACTGGCTAACCTGACGGTGGCATGGTGGGAGAGTATTTATATTTACACTGAGGATAACCCTTTCTTTGGGGATATTTTCTGGTACGGCAAGTACATAGATGACTTCCTATTTATATGGGGGGGTGATGTGCCTGCCGTACCAGAATTTTTGGATTATCTCAATAATAATCCTTTAAACCTTAAATTTATAGGAGTGATGGAAAAATGTGAAATCAATTTTCTGGACCTTACTTTGAGTGGTAAACCAGGGTGCAAAATCATTAGCAAAACATACAGAAAACCCACATCAGGCAATACCACACTGCATTACAAAAGTTTTCATGATAGAAATACTCGCTTATCTGTACCCATAGGAGAGTTGCATAGAGCCAAGCGCAATTGTAGCTCGGAATTGGACTACAAAGCAGAAGAGCAAAGGATTTGCATTAGACTCAAAAATAGGGGGTATCCGAGATGGACCCTAAATAGAGCAACTAGAAAAATGAAACAACGAGAACGAGCCAATCTTTTACATAATCCTAAACTTAAAAATCAAGAAGCCACTAAACTAACTTTAGTCATTGATTCCACACATTAAGTTCCTGAAATCAAACGAATTTTTCAAAAAAATTTAATGTTATTAAACCAAGATCCTATTTTGCAATCTGTTCTTGAAAAAGGATATAGGGTAGTCACTAGGAGACCCAGGACACTAGGGAGCTTATTGTCCCCGTCTTGCATATCTCGAGATCATTCCAGACAATCTCGGTTGGATGATAACAATAAGGGTTTTTTTAAGTGTGGGTCCAGACATTGTAGAACATGCAATTTTGCTCTTAAAACAAAGGAATTTAGCAATAGTGACAATACAAAAAATTATACTATCAAACAATTTATCAATTGTAACTCTAACTTCGTCATTTATTTAGCTATGTGCACCACATGCAACCTTTACTATGTAGGAAGCACCACCCGCAAACTTAAAGTGAGATTTCTGGAACATGTCAACGGTCAGAGGTGGTAATATGGAAAGGTTGCTACACAACAAAGAAGCCTATTGGATCCTGACACTTAACACCACCCAGCCTAGGGGTCTAAACCACAAGAGGGAAATCATGTTCCATTATTAACGTTAATGTCATTGATTATTACAGCCTTATCAAGTTTGTACTCTGTGTCCCGTCTTCCCGGCATGCTGTTGTGCAGTTTGTGGGACTTTGCAGTTTCAATTCTGCCTAATCACAGTCGATTTAACCTCTCTTTTTCTGCACTATATCTTTGTGGCTTTGCCGTTTCTTGCGCCTATTGCGCATGTCCGTGACGTATTCTGGTGACGATTTGTCCTTACCCATCGTTGCATGGCATAGTCTTTTGCGCATGTCCGTTACGTATTTCCGGGTTTTTACGAGGAGTTCCGGAAGTGCTTCGGCGTGCCGGCAAAGCGGGACACAGGTAAGATCAATCATTACTTGTACACTTTGTGTATATAAACAATGTTTTTACATGTATTTGATGTTACGATTAAGGGCGTTCTTACGCCCGAAACGCGTTAGCCTTCGGCTGATATATCTTTTTAGGGGATGTGCCATTGTTTGGACTTGCAATGAATTTTATTTTGTATTACCAATAAAACATTTTGGATTTTACGGAATACAACCCAATTTGCTGTATCAACTTTTCTTCCGTATGGACTCTGAGGGACTGCCTGCCTCCATCTCCACTGTATGATGCCACGGGGCTTGCGTGAATCTGCCTCGTCTTCCTCATCTCCGTCTACCTCCTCCAGCTGCTCCTGCTCCTCCGCTCCTGTCACCTGGGTAGAAAAACCACTCATTTCACCAGACAATGCTTGTGCTCCAATGTCCTCCTCCTCCTCCTCCAGTTCAGTCCCCACCGGACTCATGTGGCTGCGAGATGTAGTCGCCACGTCTCCAGTCCCCTGCCCAGACAGATTTTCAGCATCTTTTCCAGGATATGAAGCAGTGGAATGACGTTATTCATATCATAGTCCTGGCGACTGACAAATAATGTCACCTCCTCAAATGACCTCAACAAATGGCAGGTGTCACGCATGAGCTGCTACTGGCTGACATCAAAGTTACACAGGGGAGTACTCCTGTCCGTCTGGATCATCAAAAATTCGTTAATGGCCTTTCTCTGTTCATACAGTCGGTCCAACATGTGCAAGCTGGAATTCCAACGGGTGGAAACATCGCATATCAGCGTGTGTTGGGGGAGGCCGTTCTGCCGCTGCAACTCGAGGAGGGTGTTCCTGGCTTTATAGAAATGGATGAAGTGCATGCACAGTTTCCTGGCCATTTTCAGAATCTTCTGAAGATCGGTGGAAGACTTCAGGAACCTTTTCACAACCAGATTGAACACATGCGCCATGCAGGGCGCATGGACCATCCCTCCTTGTTGCAGTGTGGACACCATGTTCCTCCCATTGTCTGTCACCATGGTTCCGATTTGCAGTTGGCACAGAGAAAGCCACACATCAATTTCTTGCTGCATGAAGCGGAGCAGTTCCTCCCCTGTGTGACTTTGTTCGCCGAGGCAAACCAGGTGTAGAACTGCGTGACACCGCTGTGCCCTACACATGTGGTATGATGGAGTAGCACTTATGGAGGCTGAAATGTTGGTGGTGGTGGAGGAGGAGGAGGCGGAAATTAGCGCAGGTGCAGCAGTTTGACAATGTGGAGGAGAAAGCGGCGTCTCCTGTCCAAGTTGTTGGTGTGGCTGGGCAGGAAGCACATTCACCCAGTGGGCCGTAAAGGACATGTACTGGCCATGACCATAGTTATAGCTCCACAGGTCCACGCTGGAAGAAACTGATAAGGTCAAGGACTGGCCCACCTTCTGTTCTACATATTTGTGAAGGGCTGGTACTGCCTTTTTGGAAGAGAAATTACGGCTTGGAACTCTCCACCTTGGCTCGGCACAGGCCATTAGTTCTCTGAACGGTGCAGAGTCCACCATTTGGAAAGGGAGGGACTGCAGTACCAACAACTTGGACAGGACCACGTTCAGCTGGTTGGACGCATACTGCTGTTTCTTTGCAATCGCCTCGTTAAACGACTGCTGGCGCACCTGGACCGGGAAATGACGGCAAAGAGAAACAGCTCCCTACTGCAGAGGTGGTGGAGCCTTGACTGGCTGCAATGGCATGCGTGCCACTGGGCGCTGCTGCTGCTGTTGCTGCGGCAGCAGGATGGACCACCACATCTGAGCCATGTTTCTCCCAGGCTACCAGATGGTGACGCTACATGTGTTGACGCAAGGCCGTGGTGCCAACGTTAGATCCCTGGCCATGCTTCCCTTTCTGCCCACAAATTCTACATATACCCATATTCGGCTCCTCCGGTGTCTTAGCAAAGAACTGCCACACGACCGAGTAGCTGATTTTACCGCCAACGCTCCGCACTGAGTGACTACTACCGCCGCTGCCTCGCTGAGCCCCTGTGCCGCTACTTTCTTGGACCTGCGAAGCGGGTTTTCTACCCCGTGGCCGCTTGGTTCCCGACCTCACACTGCTGCTACCCTGCTGACTCACGGCCACACTACCCACTTGCTGGCTGTGCTGCTGCCTGACGTGCAAGCTTACGTCCCCCTCTCCTGGCGATGATGAAGTCCTTGCTTCACCCGGCTCCCAAGTGCGGTCGGCTACATCATCATCAATTATTGTTGGATCTTCACTGCTGTCCTCCTCAACGGTCTTGGTATGCAGAGGCTGACCCCTCACAACATGACCTCCCATGTAACTCTCCACATCCAAGAAGGAAACTAGAAACAATATATAGTTATGCACATCCAAAAAAACATTTTGGAAGAAAATTAACATAGGTGCAACACTAGTGTTTCTAGTTTGAGTTTGGAGGAGCAGCTGCCTCCATTTTGGTTTTTTGCACTCCACCCACCTTGACAGGTTTTTAAATCAGTACAGTGTGTTCAAACGTAAGTGCCTTCCCTCCCTGAGATATCGAAGTCTGAACAGAGTCCATGAGAGGTAATAATAGTGTAACAATAATGTAGGACCACCTGCCTTGAGGTCCTGTTGAAGTTCAGAGCTGGCTTAAGCAGTTTTGATCAAAAATGTGAACTGAGAACCTTAAAAATGCTTTTTTCTAAATTCCTATGTCCCCTTTGATAGTGCTTCAGTTTATAGTGTGCCACTGTTATTGGAATATGTATGTACTCTCCACATCCATACTTTGCAGCCTACTGCAAGAAGCAGGGGATATCAGCCCCATTTCTTCACTGCCAAGTAGCTGCTGACTGTCGTCAGATTGTTCGTCCTCGCTGTAGAGTGGCGCTGAGCCCAGCCCACATAGACCATGCCAACTAAGGGTTGTGTCTGACGTTCCCACCGACTCTTGGCTGGGGTTGTCAGATGTCATCTGGGAGGAAGTGGATGACCTAGTCAACCAATCAAGAACCATTGGGTTGCTGAACAACACACGCCCGCTAGATGACAGCGGCAGTTCTGGCCTCACCGAGTGACCTCTGCTGCCACGTCCCCTTGCTGTGCTGCGACCTGGGCCTGTTCCAGGAATGTTTGTGCCACTGCCACTCGCAGGTGAAGAGCCTGCCACCTCTCTCTCTGACATACTGTTTGTTCAAAAATTTACAGACTTTGTTTAATGAAGATATCTGTATATGATAAATACACAGACTGCATTAGACTCCATATGAACCCACTAACAGGCTCGGGTAACACTGGGATATAAATTGCGCTACAGAAATCACCAGGAAAAATTTAACTGGTATGTAGCATGTTAAAACGGCGTGTATTTTACTGAATAAGAAAGCACAAACACGCTTAATTAACCCTCGGATATAAATTATGCTACAGAAATCATCAACAAAAAATTAACTGGTGTGTGGCGTGTTAAAACACCGTTTATTTTACTGACTACAAAAGCACAAACACGCTTAATTAACCCTCGGATATAAATTGCTCTACATAAATCAACAGGAAAATTTCCTAGTCTTTGACGTTTAAAAACACTGTTTCTTTTGGTGACTACAATAGCACAAACATGCTGAATTAACCCTTGGATATAAATTGCGCTACAGAAATCAGCAGCAAAAAATTAACTGGTATGTGGCTTATAAAAACGCTATTTCTTTTACTGACTACAAAAGCACAAACACGCTTAATTAACCCTTGGATATAAATTACGCTACAGAAATCACCAGGAAAAATTTCCTAGTCTTTGCCGTTTAAAAACACCGTTTCTTTTGGTGATTACAATAGCACAAACATGCTGAATTAACCCTAAGATATAATTCATCAGATGAAATTTTTAACTATAATAAAAATAAAAATAATAATAAAAATTTGAATAGGGGTAAAACACCTTTTTTTTAAAGAAATAGAAGGTAATCAGATTGATAGCAGAGGTGAAAATAGGAGTATACATATTTTAAATCCGACCTCAACACAAAATGAAGTGGAATCTATGGAAACAAATATTAGTGATAATGCTTTCCAAGATTTCACAGTGCATAATGAATCTTTGTATTCAAATTTGCCTAATAGTCTTATTAACCCTTCAGCATAATATTGGAACAAAGCTCTCTACATATACCATCTAGTGGAACAGTTGATCTTGAGTCTAATAATTTAGAGCCATCTTTTAAAGTGGTAATAAATTTGGATGACTCGTCAACTGTTCTTGAAAAATCTCTAGTTCAGGATTTGGGTTTAATAAATTCACAGATAGAAATAGTACATAAGAATGTTAGTTTTTTAGGTTATGCACAGAGTGAAATTAATGATAATGCACTATTTGAGGCAAATGGAGATATATCACCTGGGCTTCCACCCTTGGAATATATAGGTACAAATATTGATATTAATATAGAGGTAGAAAATCCCATGGAGGATTCAGCACAAAATGATTCTTTTTTAGGAATAAACCCAAATCTAACTGTACATCGAACTTTAGAAGAGCCACTACAAGTACAGGTACAGGCATCCTCTCTAAAAAGAAAATATCAAGAAGGGGCTGCAGGGGCCACCAAAGCCAAATTAACCACAGAAATAAATTTAAATACCAAAAAAGGAAAAATGGAAAGGGAGGTAAAAACAAAAACAAAATAGAAATTAAAAGTTTGATAAAAATATTTAATTTATCTGATTACCAGTTAAAACCTAATGAAATGAAACTGTTACAAAAGGGATTAAACTTTTGCCCTGATAAGAAAGCGAATGATTTTGTTCTATTTCGTGATATAGAGAGATTTATCCGTAAACTAACCCTGAAATGTTTTATTATTAAAAATAAAAATAAAGATGATGAAAATAAAGGGGATGAAAATAAAAATAAAGACAAAAATAAAAGTGAAAATACAAATGAGAATGAGGAGTTGGATAATAATACTGATACTATGGATATTTTGGATACCTTAGATAGTGTATCTAGTGATGAAAATGTAAGAGAAAGGAAGGTAAAACCAATATCCAAGTTTTACCCCACCTTTGCCCAGGGAAATTACATCAAGGTGTTCCACGATCTGGTTATTAAAGATTTAAGAAATTTTAAAAAACCTATTTTTAATGAAAAAGGATCTAATTTAAGTAGAGGGGAACAAAGCGCGCTTTCCTCTCTTGTTAAAAATAGTGACATCGTAGTGAGGAATGCCGATAAAGGGGGAGCGGTCGTTATTCAGAATTTTTGTGATTATCAAAAAGAAGCATTAAATATTTTAGACGATCAATTTTATTATAGGGAAGTTAGTCCTGTGGTGTATAGTGAACTAGAAAAAAACTTTTAAAGATTTTGTTGAATGTGCATATTATCGGGGTATTATTGATAAAAGTGACAAATCTTTCTTGTTAATTGAAAATCCATCCATACCCCATTTCTATCACTTACCCAAAATACATAAAAATCAAGAAAAAAACCCCGGAAGACCCATTATTTCAGGGGTGGGGTCCCTTTTGTCTAATTTATCACATTTTATTGATGTATATCTACAGCCGTTTGTTTTTAACTTAAAAAGTTTTATTAAAGACTCTGATGCAGTTTTAAGAGAATTAGTAGATTTTAAATGGGCATCTAATTATATATTTTTTACCTGCGATGTGTCTGCCCTATATTCAAAATATAGATCATGAGAGAGGATTGGAAGCAGTTTTAACATTTTTAGATACAGACTTGAAATTTACTCCACTTTTTAAAGAATTTTTAATTAATGGATTGAGGATGATTTTAAAAAATAATTTTTTTTGAGTTTGATCACACCAATTACCATCAACAGGTTGGCACTGCGATGGGGACGAAAGTTGCCCCATCCTTTGCCAACCTGTTTATGGGTGCCTTTTAGAGATGGGCGAATTGATTCTAATGAAGTGGAATTCGTTTACAATTTCAGGAAAACATCGGTTCTGAACAAAGTCGAAGTTTGGGGTACTTTGGGTGAACGAAGTGTGCTTTTGATTGATAAAATGGCTGCGAACACATGCCGTTACATGGGGCAAAGCACTCTGGGAGGAAGAAGGGCATAGCCTGCATGACATGTGCAGAGATGAAGCCAATCAGAGACCGGCGGGATTCTATGACGTCACCGCACTATATAAGTCCGGGCGCGACGCTGGGAGCTCATACCGCTCTCACTGTACTGATCAGGGAAGGGGCTGCCGCGGCTGATTGTTACTGAATAACTGATATTTATACAGCAATTTTGTGGGTGTCTCAGCTTGTCTCAGAGACTTCTTCTCTTAATGTTTTTATTTCTGATTTTTTGGTGTATTTTGGATCTGAAGTCCAGTGTGCGTCCACTGCAGCTGCATATACATTTTAATGCTATCTGCTCACAGCACATTGAATATCCAAGGAGGATCTAAGCCAGTTCCTGTTGTATTTTATTTAAAGAAACAGCGTTTTTACAATACAAATACCACTTCATTTTTGGCTGCTCAATTCTTTTGCGCAATTTACATCCAGGGGTTAAATAAGCGTTGTTCTGCTTTGTTTTTTACTCCAAAAACCGTCTTTTTCACCGCCAAAAAATTACTTTTTCCCTGTACCATAATTCAAAAGCGAAGGTTAATTAAAATTTTTTTTCTTGTGTAGCGGAAAAACGCAATTGTAACACGCTAAAAGTAGTAGTTTGTGGTGCCAATTCTTTTCGCAATTTCACCCCAAGTTAATTAAGCTTGTTTTTTGCTTGGTGAATCAAAAAACCCGTTTTTTCACCGCCAAAAAATTACAATTTTCCTATACCATAATTCAAAACAAAGGTTAATTAAAATTTTATTCTTTTTGTGTAGCGAGAAAACACCCCAATTGTAACACGCTACAAACTAGTAGTTTCTGGTTGCTAAATTTCTTTTGTGCAATTTACATCCAGGGTTAATTAAGCTTTTTTTTTCTGCTGTGGTGCAAAAAAAAAACCATCTTTTTACCCCAAAAAAATTAAAATTTTTTCCTGTACCATAATTCAAAAGCAAAGGTTTAATTACAATTTTTTCTTTTTGTTGTTAGGGGAGAAAACACCAATTGTAAACGCTAAAAATCTATTTTTCTGTTTGTCTTTTTTTGCGATTTACACCCGGGGGGTTAAATTTAAGCGCTTTTTTCTGCTGGGGGTGACAAAAAAAAGACCGTCTTTTTCACCCCAAAAAAAAAAAATTTTTTCCTGTCCCAAAATTTCAAAAGCAAAGGTTTTTTTACAATTTTTTCTCTTTTGTGTAGCGAAAAAAACACGCAATTGTATCACCTACAAAGTGATTTCGGGTTTGCCCCAATTTTTTTTTTGGGGCAATTTACATAGGGGTTAAAAAAGCGTTGTTTTTTGTTTGGGGGTGACAAAAAAACCCGCTTTTTCACCGCCAAAAAAATAAAATTTTTCCTATACCATAATCAAAAAGCAAAGGTTAATTAAAATTATTTTTTTTTGGGGAAAAGGAAAAACACGCAATTGTAACAGCTACAATCTAGTAGTTTCTGGTTGCTAAATTTTTTCGAAATTTACATCCAGGGTTAATTAAGCGTTGTTTTTCTGCGTGGTGAAAAAATAGACCGTCTTTTTCCCGCCAAAAATACAATTTTCCTTACCAAATTCACAAGAAAAGGGTTAATTACAATTTTTTCTCTTGTTGTGTAGCTAAAAACCGCAATTGAACACGCTAAAAGCTAGTATTTCTGTTTGCCAATTTTTTGCGCAATTTTACATCCGGGGGTTAATTAAGCGTTGTTTGCAGTTGTACTCAGTAAAAGAAACTTTGTTTTTCACCGCCACAGAAGAAATTTGCGATAATTCATATCCAAAGGTTTAAATTAACCCTGTTTTGTCTTTTATATTTTTAAATACAAGAGTTTTTGGGGACATACAAGTCAATTTTTCCTGCCCATTTGGGGACCCAAAAATTTTACCCAAGGGTTCCCCAAGTTTCTTAGGGGGTTTCTTTTGGGATCAAATACAGGGTGTGTATTTATCATAAAAACTTCAAAAACAGTGTCTGTACTTTTTAAAGAAAAAACGTATGTCGCGAGGGTGGCGGCCTTTCACTGCGGGGCAGGGCAAAACATTCCTGAGAGGTCGAGCACAGCAGGGGACGTGCGCAGGGGTATGGTGGGGCCACAACCCCGCTGTCATTAGCCCCCGTGTACTGACTAGAAACCCCAAATGTTTTTGGGTTTGGGTTATGGGTCATCCACTCTCCCAAATGAATCTGACAATATGTTGGCGTTTTTTATCGGCAAAAGTTGAAACGGCAAGGTTTTTATGGTGACAAAAATTTTTCCGTCAGCGATTTTTAAGGTTAAAATCTTCCCTTTATTTTTAAATGCGCCTTTTTCGGCATTCCTTTAATTTTGGCGGCCGCAAATCAGATTACAGAATAGAGCAGGGGTGAGATGGGGTGTGCGACGTATGACTGGGATGTGTTGGTTGGATTGGGGGAAAAATCACATGACCTCTTTTTACATAAAACAGTGTTCCTTTTTCACCCTCAGGTTCTAGCGTCTAAAGGGGATGGGACCTCGCTCTGCTGTGGCCAAACAGCTCAGCAAAATTTATCTATTTCTGCACAGGAAACCTCTACTATTGTGTGACCCCTTCCAATTTAGTTAGATTAGAGATTTGAAGTTTTTTATGAGTTTTGTAGAGAATTTTAAAGCGCATCTACCCTGTAAATTCACGCGGTGGGGGCGGGGGGGGGGGGGGCCGCGGCGAACCAGACAAGCTCTATTATAAAAAAACATGGATAAAATTCACCAAAATTGTGTAGAAATTGTAGTGGGAAATCTTTTTTTTAACATTTTATTGAAATATTTCCCGGATATTGGGCAGCCTGAACTTTATTGGAAAAAAACATCATTTTGGGAACTCAGGGTTTTTGTTCTGCAAAACTCCCCTTTATTTTCAGTATACATTCAGATAGGTGTTCAATTTTCCCTTTCACCTTGACTGTTGAATATCCAAACCCTTTCATTAAATTACAAACAGAAAAATTGTAGTAAAAAGGTTGTTTGTTTCCAAAAAAAAGTGTATCGTTTCAAAACATCACAGTTACGTGTTTTTTGACTTTTTCGACCCAGCATGTTCATTGCGCAGCATCTATAAATCTTTAAAAAGCAATTCTGTATTTCCCCCAAGGGGAATTGAAAAGGGGCAAAAAAAAACCGTTTATTTTATCAAAATAAACAGTTATGTTTTTTGTTTTTTGCGCACCCAGACTGTTCATTGACACAGATCCCGAAAAACTTAAAACAGCAATTCTGTATTTACCACAGGTGATTGAAAGGGCAAAAAATAAAATTTTTTATTCAAAAACATAACATTTGGTTTTTTTTTGCTTTTGGCACCCAGAATGTTCAATGAGCAGCATCTACGAAATCTTAAAAACCCAAATTCCCCCTATTCACCAAGGTGAAATTTAAAGGGCAAAAAAACCGTTTTTTATTCAAAAAATAACAGAAAAGTGTTTTTTTTTGGGCTTTTTCCAGTCCAGATTTGTTGTAGACCCTTTCAGTTAAATTTGAATCACAATTTTTTTTTTGATTAAGGGTTTTGGAATTGCTGTGATTTGCCGTCTTTAAAAGAGACTTTCCAAAATTTCCATACCTTTCAAATTTTTATTTTCTGAACATGGAGCGAATGCAGGTGGTAAGCGAGAAAAGGGGGGGTAGCAATGGAGGGAGAGGTACGAGAGAAGTGCTCCTTCCAGGGGTGGCGACAACACGCTGCCAGCGGATCGTCAGTTTTAGGGACCGTCAGGCCCGTCTTTGTGGGTAGGGCCCTTGAATCTAATAACAAAACATCGCGCCAATCTGTCCTTCAGGGGTTAAGCACCTGCACTACGTCTTACCTCCCGTCCCCCGCAGTCACGGCCACAAATGTCGTCATCAGCATCTTTAGCATCCCTCCAACTGAAAAGGGCCCAAATTCAATCGTTTTTCCCACCACTGTGGTAATCCATTGTCTGGACCTCTTTGATGACAAAATGCGGTTGGGGGGAGAAAGGGATGTTAAAAGATCAAAAGGAGATTTAGTTGCTCGCGCCCGTTGTGATGCCATCAGGGAGGGAAAGGGAAACCCCTCAATCGGCAAAAATCCCCGGGGGTCGGCAACGCCTTGCATGCCCTTTTTTGTAGCCCGCGTTTTGGGGTGCAGAAAGTCAGGACCCAACCCTTTTGATATGATGTGATGACGACATTGCGGATCCATCCTGGTCTTTTCCGCAGAATTTTTTGCGAGCGCTTCATCTGGACAGGGGAAAATTTGGGGGGTGTCAATACGGGTCCCGCCACAAAAAGGGGGGGCAGTGCGAAGTCCGGGTGATATGATTCCCCCAGCCACGGTTGCCCCAAACCCCGCCCTCGCTTATCGCGTTTTAAAAAAGGGCCAGGAATCTCAAGCCTGGGCTTTTTTGAGAAGCCCCTAAACAAGCGTTTTCATATGCCCCTTTGCCGGGAAACCCCATAAGTAGAGGCAAGAACCTTTAAATGGTTAACCAAACCCCCAAAATGTCTAGTAAAATTTCAGCGAATGCATTTAGTTGAATTTTGGGGGGGAACAAATGGCCCCAAAAAAAAGGGCCCGGGCCGCCCCGGGGCCCCCCAAAACCCCTGTTAACCCTTTGTCTCCGGGGCCTTTCCCCCTCCTCCGCCACCACCCCGATTCCCCGCGCCCATTTTTTCTCAGAGTCTTTATCGGGTTTAGCCTTCCCCTTTTAGCCCCCAACCCTCGCCCCGAGTACCCCCAGCACCCCCCAAAAGGGGCCCATTTATACCCCCTTTTCCTTCCGCCGTTTGGACCTTAAAACCCCTTTTTCAGCGGCCAGTCTAGAAACCCAGCCTTCTGTCTTCCAGGTTTGGGGGGCAGAAAAAAACACTTTAACCAAACCTTTCCAAACCAAAAGCCTGAATGTCGGCATTGCCAGGCTTTTGGCCTTGGAAATGTTCCCTTTTCCCGTCTGGTGGACACAGATGGGTTCCGCCACGTCATGGCCCTCGCTTGCCCCAATACCAGATGCCGAGCAGGCATTTCTTTGCCAGAAAAGCCGTCCCTGCCCTGGCCAGCCACGTGTCATCTAAAATTTCAAGCGCGTTGTCTGCATCTGTGTCCGGAAAAGTCCATCTCACCACCGACACATGGACTAGTAAGCACGGCCAGGCCGCTATATCTCTGTGACAGCTCACTGGGTGAGCTGGGTGGATGTCTCTGGGGGTGACGGTGGCTCTCAGGCTCGGCGCACGCTCTTCAAAACCGCAGGGATGGTGCAGGGCTCTTTCCCCCAAGGTCCTCTGGTGGCATCACGTGCCCAGAGACACCAGGCCGTGTTGAAATTAATCTGCCTTGGAGACCGTCCACACACAGGTCAGGAGCTGTGGACGGCTCTAAGCAACGAGACCGAGCGCTGGCTGGGTGACAAGAACCTTGTGCCAGGCAAGGTGGTGTGCGATAACGGGCGAAATCTGCTGGCCGCCCTAAGATCGGTAGGCTGGAGCACATCCCTTGCCTGGCACATGTCATGAACCTTGTCGTCCAGAAATTTCTAAAGAGCTACCCGGGTCTGGACTGCCTGCTGAAGAAGGCTCGAGGTCTGGTTCGCACTTCCGCCGTTCGCACCCTGCTTCTCCGCCTGGCTGCGTTGCAGCGTCAGCTCGGCCTCCCGTCAACCGTCTCATTGTTGCGTGGCAACACGCTGGAATTCCACCCTCCACATGCTCCAGCGATTGTGGCAGCAGCGCAATGCCATTACGCAGTACGAAGTGACACATGGCTTGACAAGCAGCGGTACTGACCTCGGGGTGTTGAACCACGAGAGTGGAGGGCAGGTGAAAGAGCTCTGCACCATCCTTGCCAGTTTTGAAGAAGCCACCAAAATGGTCAGTGCGGACAATGCCCTGTCAGCATGAGCATTGTGGTGATCTTAGTTCTGGAACGATCGTTGGACACTCTGAAACAACAGGTCCCGCCAGCGACGGAGGAGGAGACGGACACAGATGCGGACACGGAGCCTTTCTCTCCATCAAATCCACAAGGCCCGACAGTTTCACAATTTCATCGGTCTTCATTAGGCAGTGGTTCGGGTTCCAGAGCTTAGTGGCAACGGTGCGCACCATCAGCTCTAGGGCTGCAGCATCTAGGCAAGTCCCAAGGGGGGGCCCGTGTGTGAAAGCTGTGCGTGAGGGGACGGAGGAGGAGGAGGTGGAGGAGGAGGAGAGAGGATATTCTAGAACACCGATGTTTCCAGAGCGTCCCTGCCTTGGGAAAGAGGTTGGCTGCGGAATTGAGGGGCGTATGGAGGAAGATGAGGGAAGATCAGTTTGCTAGATGCCCCTCGACCCAGAGGATTGGGAAATCAAGGCTCCATCTCTCAATGAGTGCTGATTGCTCCATTTCCATCCAACCATGATCCTCGACATTAAGACATAAAAAATGGAACATCAGTTACTGGGTGGCCACCCTCCTGGATCCCGGTACAAAACAAAAAATCAGCAACTTTCCTTCCAACCACCCAAATAGAGAGTAAAATGCAGAAAATGGAGACCTTGCTGATTGATTCAACTGGAGACATCTGTTGCGTCTACTTTCACGTTCCCCAAATGTCACGGTGGAACACATCTGCGACCGTGACAGCAGTTAGGTGCCAAGTAGGCGTAGCGGCCAGCAGCAGGCCAGGTGATAGGGAAGCCTAATGGGTTGACCTCTGCAATCTTTGTATTACAACCTACCCAACGCATGCAATGAAGGGCACACATTCCTACACACAGAGATCAGTTATATTCATGGTGCACGACTATCTTGACGTCTCAAAACACCGATGTTTTTTGCATGTGTTCCGGACCCAATAGACTATGGGTATCCAAAATGGAGCTGGCTCGTTTCAGACATAGAGGTTGTTGTCCTGCCCAGCAGCCAGCCGGTCATATCTGAGCGGACCTTCAGCACAGGCTGGAAGGAGTCATTACAGACAAACGCATCCGGCTTTCCACAGATAATGTGGATCGTTTGACTTTCATCAAGATGACTCAGGCATGGATCTTGTTGGATGTTGTGGACCAATTGCCGAGGTACCGTTTAGATTGCCTAGTCTACTTCACATCATTTTCAAACAGAAATGGTCCTCTTGAAACATTTTTTTTTTTAAATGTTCATTTCTTACTAGCAGTTTTATCTTTTTCCAACATGTTCATTTTGCTGGTTTTGCTGTGGAGGAGACTGTAATAGACAGCAAGGTTTCATGACAACTCAGTATTCCATTTTACTCACTTTATGTTAGAAAGTTTCGCATTGTCAAGGTTTTGAGGTCATGTTGCTGTGAGATACAGCAATAATCATGGTCCCTTTGGAAACAGAAATGTGACTTCTAAGTGGCTTTGCTCTCTCACAATTTTAATTGTGTTGGAAGTTCATATTCTATAATTTTTTGGGGTCATGTATCTGTGAGATACAGCAAATAATCATGTCCTTTGTAACAGAAATGTTGGCCTTTATAAGTGGCATTTCTCCCTCACAATTTTTTAACAGGTGGTGCTGAGAAGGAAATTTTTATAATTTTTTGGTCATGCTGCTTTTGAAAATGCAGCAATACTACAGGTCCTATTATAAAAAAATGTTGTTTCTAACAGACATTTGTTCTTCACAATTGACCAAAGTGGCTAAAGAGCATGCTTTGAATTTTTGGGGGCATTTTGCTGTGACATCAGCTATATACAGGTCCTATTCTAAAAAATGTTGTTTCTAACAGACATTTGTTCTTCACAATTGTCAAGAGGTGCTCAAGGGTGGGTGCTGTCAGAAACAGGAATAGGTAGGGACATGTTTAATGGACACATATTGCAAAATGACTTGTTTTTGGCAAGATCTTTAACATAGCTATCAAATCCCTGTATTGAGACAACCCATTAATACAATGAAAAAAGTGAACAAAGACATGTGGGATTCCATCCTATTTTAAAAAATGTGTTTTCTAGAATTAAAGTACTAAAAAACTTTGCATGAACAAAATAGCTGTTAAAACAAAAAAATTCCTATGAATTGTACAAGGGAGGTACAGGAATAACTTGACCAGAGTAGGTTATTCAGAGGGACATGGGAGTATGGAGCTGGGACACGAGAACAAAGTACATGAGACCATTTCCTCCAGCCAGTTGAGTAAATAGAGAAAAAAGAATGCCAGATAAAGGGCACCTGGGTGTAACAGGGAGCGTTAACCACAGTATTCCAATGATGCTCAAATTGGTCCACCACTCATACGGGGGGGCAGCGCTACCCAGGTATTGACAGTCGTACAGAAGGAAGGCTGTGTTCTCACAACTTCCGCTTCCGCACTCTGCTTCAGCACGGACAGGTTTTCGTTTTGCTGGTCTTCAGGGGAATTTTAACCTGCGTGGTTAAACGATGACGGCCGCCTGCCTGGGCTTTTACAGCACCACTGTAACTCGGCCCTGGGTCTTGCTGTGGCCAAGGACGGTGTAGTCAATAGTCCAGTGAAAACTAAATTGGTTGAAAGACTCTCTTTCGGCACTTTTAAATGTGGGGGTCAATGCTGGTTTGGGGGCTCATGCTGTGGCCCAGGACAGGTATAGTTCAATGTCCTGTTCAACTAAATTGGTGGTTGAGAGACTCCTGTTTCAGGCACTTTTTAAATGTTCGGGTCATGCAGGATTGGGGCTCATGCTGTTGGCCCAGGACAGGTATAGTCAATGTCGTTCAACTAAAATGGTGGTTTGTGAAAGACTCCTTTTTCCGGCACTTTTTAATTGTGGGGGTCATCCAGGTTTTGGGGTCATGCTGTGGCCCAGGACAGGTATAGTCAATGTCCAGTTCAACTAAATGGTGGTTGGAAAGACTCCTTAATTCGGCACTTTTTAAATGTGGGGGGTCATGCAGGTTGGGGCTCATGCTGTTGCGTTCCAGGACAGGGATATTCAATGTCCAGTTCAAGTAAACATTGATGAGTTCAAATCATAATGCCTTTGGCACTTTAAATTTGTGGGGATGCAGGTTTAAGGGTCAGGATGTGGTACAAGACAGGGATAGTAAATTGTCTGTGACTTTTTTTCTGTGACTTTTATAACTAAGGTGTTGCCTTAAGATGTAGCCGTATCGTATCCATGTTGACTGTTGATGGATGATAATTTCAGCTTTCTTCCCAGCTTGTTTGGGTGTAATAATGAAGGTGTTGTTGCTCTTCCCTAGACTTTAATGGTCATCGCGCATAATCCGATGCTCATATCGAAAAAACCTTATCGATAGCGTCCCGTCTATCGACTATCGGATCGATCTCGATAGCCAAAACCATCAAACACTACTTGACAACCCCAGCCAAGAGTCGGTGGGAACGTCAGACCAACAACCCTTAATTGGCATGGCCGGGAGCGGGTGAGGCCCTCACCTGTCCTAAACCCGCCTCTGTAACATCCGGTTCCCTCAGCCAGGAGATCTACTATTGTGGTCTGGGCTCAGCGCCACTATATAGCGAGATGAAACATTGAGGAGGGCAGTCGTAGAGCTACTGGTATAGCGAAGAAATGGGGCCAATATCCCTGCTTCTTTGCAGTAGGCGGCAAAGTATAAGATGTGAGAGTGGCATGGGAGGTAATGTTTGTGAGGGGTCAGGCCTTCTGCATACCAAGACGGTGATGAGGACAGCAGTGACAATGAAACACAAATAGATGATGATGTAGCCGGACCGCACTTGGGAGCCGGGTGAGGGCAAGGGTTCATCTTCATCATGGAGAAGAGGGATCAGCTTGCGCTGTCAGGTAGCGGCGCAGCCAGAAAGTGGGTCGATGTGGCTGTGAGTCAGCAGGATAGCAGCAGTGTGAGGTCGGGAGGGAGCCAGCGGGCCACGGGGGTAAAAAAATAACCCGCTTTTCACAGGTCCCAAGAAAAGTAGCGGCACAGGGGCTCTGAGAGGCCAGCCGGCGGGCAGTAGTCACTGAGTGCAGAGGCGTGGCGGTAAAAATCCGATACGCGGCGGAGTGGCGGCAGTTCTTTGCTAAGACCACCGGAGGGCCGAATATGGGTATATTTAGAATCTGTTAAGCAGAAAGTGAAGCGTCGCCAGGGAGCTAACGTTGGCACCACGGCCCTGCATTACACATGCTGCGTAACCATCGGTGGCCTGGGAGAACGTTGGCTCAGATGTGGTGGTCCATCCTGCCGCCGCAGCAACAGCCAGATGCAGCGCCCAGCAGTGGCACGTCATGCCATTGCAGCCAGTCAAGGATCCCACCACCTCTGCCGAAGGGAACTGTTTTCTTTTACATCATCTCCCGGTCCAGATGCTCATGCTCCTCATGTATCCTTGGCTGCCAGCAGTCGTTCAGCAAGGCTATTGCAAAAGAGAACAACAGTATGCGTCAACCATCCTAAGGGCAGCAGCTGACCGTGCTCTGTCCCAAGTTGTTGGTACTGCAGTCCCTCCCTTTCCAATAATTTGGTGGACTCCGGCACCATTAAAGAACTAAATGGCTTGTGCCGAGCCGAGATGGAGAGTTCCAAGCTGTAATTTCTTTTCAAAAAGGCGGGAGTACCAGCAACTCATAAAATATGTAGAACAGAACGTGGGCCAGTACCTTAAGCTTATCGGTTTGTTCCAAGTGCAACGGGGCAGCGCGGACGTCATCTGGAGGCTGTAACTACGGTCAGGGCCAGTTACGGTCCTTTACGGCCACTTGGGTGAATGTGCTTCCAGCCCAGGCACACCTATAAACAACTTGGACAGGAGACGCCGCTTTCTCATCCACGTTGTTCAAACTTGCTGTTCCTGCGCCAATGTCCGCCTCCTCCTTCGCCACCACCACCACATTCTCAGCCTCACAAGTACTGCTCCATCCATACCACATGTGTAGGGCACAGCGGTGTCATGCAGTTCTACACTGCCTTGCCTCGGCGAACGAAGTCACACAGGGGAGAGGAAACTGCTCCGCGTCAGCAGCAAGAAATCGATGGTGGCTTCTCCGCGCAACTGCAAATTCGGAACCATGTTGCCGACAATGGAGGAAACCATGGCTGTCCGCGCGCACCGAGGGAGGATGCGTACATGCGCCCTGCATGGCGCACGTGTTAATCTGGTTGTGAAAAGTTCCTGAAAGTCTTCCAACCGATCTTCAGAAAGATTCTAAAAATGGCCAGGAAACTGTGCATTGCACTTTATCATTCGTACAAAGCCAGGAACACCCTCCTCGAGTTGCAGCGAGCAGAACGGCCTCCCCTAACACACTCTGATATGCGATGTTTCCACTTGTTGGAATTCAGCCTGCACATGTTGGACCGACTGTATGAAACAGATGAAAGGCCATTAACGATTTTTTTTGATGATCAGGCAGACAGAACAGTACTCACATGTGTTACTTTGATGTCAGCCAGTTGCAGCCATTCATGACACCTGCCGTTTGTTCGAGGCCATTCGAGGAAGGCTTCGTTATTTGTCAGTTCGCCAGGACTATCGGGATGAATAACGTCATTCCACTGCCTTCATGTCCTGGAACAGATGCTGAAAAATCTGTTGGGCAGGGGACTGGAGACGTGGCGGACTACATCTCGTGGCCACATGAGTCGGGTGGGGTACTGAAATGGAGGAGGGAGGTGGATCATTGGAAGCAGAAGCATTGTCTGGTAAAATGAGGGGATTTTCTACCCACGGTGACAGAGAGGGGGAGCAGGAGCTGCTGGGGAGGTGGGATGGAGATGAGGAAGCGAGGCAGATGACCCCACAAGCCATCCGTGGCAGTATACAGTGAAATGGAGGCAGGGAGGCTCTCGGCTTGTCCCCACCTTTTTTTTGTGCGATGGCCGCTGCATGCTATTTGCCTGGCTAGTGACAGGCCGAATAGTCAGCATCCTGCAAGAGGATGACTTCTGGCTCTCCACCCTATTGGGACCCTCGCTACCGGTTCAAAAATGGGAGCCTTTTTCCCAGCTATTGAGGAGGGGGACAAACTCATTTCTATAGGGAAATCCTCCGTAATCAGTTGGCCGTGCCTATGATTGCAGGAATCGTTCCTCCTCTGACAGGTCCTCGACCAGGGGGTTCTCAGCGCTCACGTACTACTGCCGCGGCTGGCTGGGGGAAGGTGGGGGGGGGGGGGGGTAGGACGCGAGTACAAGCTCCATCAGCAGTAACCTAAGTCCTGGAGTCACTGTGGAGCAGCTTCCTTCACCCGCCTAGTGAGGAGGTAGTCGCCCAACAGCAGCGGCAGCAGGACCTGGAGCAGTCCCGAAACCAACAGGTGGGTGGCCTACTTGAGAACAGCACTCTGCTACCCCAGTTAGAAGATCGCTGGGACTAGCTGGGCAGACTCAAACTGGATGTTGTGGCCGCACTTGCCGTAGTTTTTGCAGTGGTGAAGCTGTCCAGCGCGGCCAGTAGTGTGGCATCAGAAGCGGAGTGTTCAGTGCCGGCGGGGGCCATCGTTACCAAGGAGAACCCGCCTTGTCCACGGGAAATGTGGAACGAGCTGACTTTGTCAGATGAATCAGGCGTAGGATCAGGCCAGGATTTTCCAAACACCAATGCCTAGGCGTCAGACTACATCAAGCCATGACGCCTCACCCAAAATGTGAGAAATGAGTCTGGGTTCAAACTACCTGCCTCAGCCACTATTCTGATGCAGCCACCCGCCTGTGCCAAACATCTGTGACAGTTTCTCCATCTGCCACCAACATCTTTACCAGGGCTGTATTGCCACCACTCCACAACTCTGTCATTGTGCCACTGTCTGACCTCATTTTGCTGCTGCTGTGGCTGCTGCCGTGACCTCCACACTGTGTCATTCGTCCCAATCTGTGGCCTACTCCTCTGTTTTTGCCACCTCCAGAATTGTTCATTGTGCACTTGATGACCTCATGCTGCTGCTGTGGCTGCTGCCGTGATCAATACACACAACCTGCCTGTCCATTGTTGCACTCAATTATGTAACAACCTGACCTCATGCACTGCTCCTGCTGGGGCTGCACCCCTGCCGCCAGCGAAACCTCCCCACCACTGTTGTCACTTTGTCCCACTCTGTTGGCCTATCTCCTGTTTTTGCCACCTCGGGAATGTCATTGTGCACTGCCTGACCTCATGCTGCTGCTGTGTGCTGCTGCCGTGACCTACACACTGATGTTCATTGTGCCACTGTTGACCTATCCTGCTGCTGCCGTGACCTACCACACTGTGTCATTGTGCCACTGTTCTGACCTCATGCTGTGCTGTGGCTGCTGCTGTGACCAACACACTGTGTCATGTGCACTGTCTGACCTCATGCTGCTGCTGTGGGCTGATGCCGTGACCTACACCACTCTGTCATTGTGCCACTGTCTGACCTCATGCTGCTGCTGTGTTGATGCCGTCAAATCAACACTGTGTCATTTTGCCACTCTTTGGCCTAACTCCTGTTTTTGCCACCTCCAGAAAGAATGTCATTGTGCCACTGCCTGACCTCATGCTGCTGATTGCGTGATACACACTGAGTTATTGTGACCATGTCTGACCTCATGCTGCTGCTGTGGCTGATGCCGTGACTACACACTCTGTCATTGTGCCACTAGTCTGACTTCATGTGCTGCTGCTGTGTTGATGCCGCTAA
Source organism: Phyllomedusa bahiana (assembly GCA_025379985.1). NCBI lineage: Eukaryota > Metazoa > Chordata > Amphibia > Anura > Hylidae > Phyllomedusa > Phyllomedusa bahiana. The sequence goes on from JAODAL010019676.1 coordinate 24,228, forward strand.
ACTACACTGGGTCATTGTGCCACTCTTTGGCCTACTCCTGTTTTTGCCTACCTCCAGAATGTCATTGTGCACTGCTGACCTCATGCTGCTGCTGCAGCCGTGACACTACACACTGTGTCATTGTGCCACTGTCTGACCTCATGATGCTGCTGTGGCCTGCTGCTGTGACCTACACACTGTGTCATTGTGCCACTGTCTGACTCATGATGCTTGCTTGTGGCTGATGCCGTGACCTACACACTCTGTCATTGTGCACGTCTGACCTCATGCTGGTGCTGCTTTGACCTACACACTGTGTCATTGTGCATGTCTGAACCTCTGCTGCTGCTGTGGCTGATGCTCGTGACCTACACACTGTTTCATTGTGACACTGTCTGACTCATGTGTTCACCATGTGCGTGACCTCAACACTGTGTCATTGTGGCCACTCTTGTGACCTATTCCTGTTTTTTGCCCACCTCCTGAATGTCATTTTTTGGTGCCACTGGTCTGACCTCATCCTGCTGTGGCTTGTGCCGTCACCCCTCCACACTCTGTCCACTAATGTTGCCACCTGGAGCTTTAGTTTGTTTTTTCCAGCCTTTCTCTGGCATGACTTTATCAGGCAACATTCCCGCTTCAGTTTTTTGGTCTGTTTTGCCTCTTAAATGCCCGGGGAATTTTATAGTGAAGCGATTCAAAGAGCGGCGGCAGTCATGTGCGTCTCATACTAAAACACAAACATTGTATGAAGACCAAACCAAGTTTCCTCTGCATATTTAAGCATGGCACAACTTTTTCTACAGCACCCTGCGGGTTTCTGTGCACCCTGGAAATAGCTGTTTTTTAACGTGATTCGTGCCAAAGTAATTCGGAACGAAGTTATTTTTTGCCGAGAAATTTGGCGAAGTGAATGAAACGAATTTCGGAAAATTCGCCCATCTCTAGTGCCTTTGAAAATCTTTTCGTTTTTTCCGATTTTAATCCATTTTTAAAAAATATGCGTTTTTATAGACGTTTTATTGACAATCTTTTATTTATATGGGAGGGCCCAGAGGAAGAATTAAAAAATGATGTCAGTTTCTTAAATGAGAACAATTGGGGAATCTCATTCACTGAGAATTATAATAAAAATGAAATTGCTTTCTTAGATCTACGTTTATCGGTATATGAAAATAAAATTATTTCTAAAACAAATTTTAAGAGCACAGATTCGAACAGCTATCTGTCATTTGGGTCCAACCACCAAGGGGATGGATTAGAAACATCCCCTTTGGACAATATCGTCGTATAAGAAAAAACCCGAAACGAAGATTATAGGGTTCAATCTAAATTATTAACAGAAAATTTAAAAAAAAAGGTTATCCTGAATCATTATTATGTGAAGCGTCTAATAAAGTGGAAAAATATGAAACAATCATACTATTTAAACCATGAAAATTTGGTTGAAAAAGGTGGAGAATAATAATTTTAAGTTTGTAACCTCTTTTAATTCTCAACACCGTGATATTAGGAATCTTTTAAGCAGACATTGGCAGGTTTTAAAATTGGATCCATTTTTATATCCCCTTTTACCTGACCATCCGCAAATAATTTATAAAAGGGTACTTACGGTTAAAAATAAAATTGCCCCTTCCAAATTAAAACAACATAAAAAAGAGTCCGATTGTGTACAAGAAGTGAAAAATAAAGAATTGGATTTTTTTATTTGCGGTCACTCAACATTTTAAATGTTGCTCCATGTTTGTCAGTGCCAAGGATTTTAAATCTTTTAGCACGGGTGAAACTTTTATTATAAAATCCCACCTTACATGCAAATCATCTTTTGTAATTTATTTAATAACATGTATGTGTGGAATACAATATATAAGAAAAACAACTTTAAAATTGTCACGTCGCCTCACTAACCATCGGTATAATGTCAGACGTGGGAAGCTTGTGCATAGTCTACCGCGACATGTTTTAGACAAGCATCCAGGTATAGAGCCTAAGTTCACAGTGCAACCAATCGAGGCTATAAATAGAAATGTACAGGATTGCCATAAAAGACTAGCCATGAGAGAAGTGTATTGGATATATAAGATGAATACTATTAATCCTTATGGATGAAATGAAATCCAGGAAAGCTTAGAATAATCATTGCACTTTATACATTATTTGCACTTTACATGTTTTAGGTGTTTTTTTTTTTGTTTTTTTTGTATATAAGAAAAAGGAAAGGAAAAAAAGAAGAAAAAAAAAAGGAAAGAGAAAAAAAAAGTTTTATTATATTTATTGTATGGATTTGGAACACTTTTTTGATGTATATATTTTTGATGTATATATTCTGAGTAATAGGTGGGGAATGTTATGTGATGTAGCCTCATTTTCAATTGTTATAGTATTTAAAGATGGCCGCTGAGGGATTTTAGTATGCATTGCCTGATGAAGCAGTTGTGATAACTGCGAAATGCGTTGCTTTTAGATTAATGAACCAACCTTAGTTGGTTTGGAGTTTTTATGTTACATACCTTTAAAGGGTTAGCGCTGGATATCGACCTCCATAAAATTTTACGGCTGTAAAGTTTTCATTCCATAGAAACTACTTTCCTGTCATTCCTGACTGTGTACCTGGAGGATTCGGGCTGCTGCTTTCCCATGCTGTGTGGAGCGGAACTGCTTGCGAGAGCTCCTTCCTACATGTGCTAGATGCGCTGTACTAGAGCTTGTCCAGCCTGCAAAGGTGAGCGTGATTGCTACATCTGAGTTTTATAGTTCATGCGCTGTGTTCGTCCATTTTTGTTGCGAGATGATTCTTCATCTCGCTTCTGTTGAAACCCTCAGATATAAATTGCACTACAGAAATCTGCAGCAAAAAAATTAACTGGTATGTGGCTTGTAAAAAACGCTATTTCTTTTTCTGACTACAAAAGCACAAACACGCTTAATTAACCCTTGGATATAAATTACGCTACAGAAATCACCAGGAAAAATTTCCTAGTCTTTGGCGTTTAAAAACACTGTTTCTTTTGGTGACTACAATAGCACAAACACGCTTACTTAACCCTCGGATATAAATTGCGCTACAGAAATCAGCAGCAAAAAATTAACTGGTATGTGGCGTGGAAAAACGCCGTTTCTATTACTAAATACAAAAGCAAAAACAGGCTTAGATAACCCTTGGATCTTCAATGTGCTCCAGAACTGACAAGATGGCATTAAAATGAATATGGAGCAGAATTGGACCCACACTGGACTTCAATTACAATACCCCACAAACTGAATTAAAATTATAACAGAAGGGGAGCACTCTCTGATAAAAGCAGCGACACCCCCAAAAAAATCGCTGTTAAAAACAAATTTCTTTTATGTGAGATCTTTGCAGCAGCAGCTGCAGCACGGCACAGACAGAGGAGTGTGAGCGGCCAGACTTATATAGTGCGGTGACGTCACAGAATCCCGACAGTCTCTGATTGACTTCATCTCTGCACATGTCATTGAGGGTCCTCCTTTCTTCCTCCCAGACTTCTTTGCCCCATGTAATGCCATGTGCTTGTGGCCATTTTATCATTTAAAAACACGCTTCGTTCCCGCGAATCACCCCAAACTTCGACTTCGTTCAGAACCGAAGTTTACCTGAAATTCTAAACGAAGTCCACTTCGTTAGAATCAATTCGCCCATCTCTAGACACACGCTTTCCTGGACTACAAGGCCTCCTGGCCACAGGACATCCTGTCATGCAGTCATCAGGTTGGTTGCCCTCAGCAACAGACATCCACCTTGTTACTTCTGCCTCCTTCTGTACGCAAACAGTTCTGTTTAACCCCATACATGAAAGAATCTGCGCTTTTAGTTTGGGGTATTCTCTAGTGTCCTGCAGGGACATGTCGCAGTATACCCTTTGGGGCTTGCCGGTCAGATAGGGCACCAGGACATCAGCCCACTACTCTATGGGTAGCTTCTCGCTGACAGCTACCTGCTCAGAAGCTGCAAGGAAGACCTCCACATCTCCCCCTGAGGCCATCTTCCACTTCGCCCTCCGCACCGCACTTCGGGCCCTCAAGTTCTGCCCGGAGTTTTCTATTATCATCGAGCTGCTGGGTCATGCGCTGTGCCCACAGTTTGCTCATCTCCTGCTGCTGGGCAGTCATCTGTACCACCTGGGCGAGCAGCTCCTCCATGGCATAAAAAAAAAAACTTTTGAAACAGCAGTAACAGTCTCTTAATGCACCGCTTTTCAATTAGGCCTCCGGCCCTTTAAATCTTGCACAACTTCGTGCAAATTATGCCCGCATCCTCCACCATATGTGACGACTTGCTCTCTTCGGGATGCCCTCATGGACCGTCCTAGGGGTCTTTTAGCTCAGGATCGCCGCTTGGGTCAAACGGATGGCACTCTGACAACGACTTCTTATCTAAAACTCAGCCTGTTTAATTGTGGCACAGGTTTAGCATCTTTCAACAAACAAAACAAATCAAAACGTCGGCCGTCTGGCCACTAACTAAACATGGAAGTCCTCACCAGACTTTCCTTATTCAGGCTTTTCTCAAGCCTTTGGGGCCCAGAACCTCTTGTCAGTTCCTCTACTGCTCCACACTGCAGGTAGCAGACCACGCCCCCTTAGCACCTGCAGGTTAAGGGCTTTTATAGTAATACAGGGACTGGCCCAAACCTGGCCTGGAGGCTGGGGATAGCCTTCCACCCAACGCTATGACCGTCCCGGGAAAGGCAACCTATCACTAGCCGCATAGCGGCCATACTATCTATCTGTATCAGTAACCTAGGGTCACTGACGCTAAATGGTTGCCTTCCTCTTCGGTGGCACGTCTGCAGCAGGTCTCCTGCTGTATTCCACCTATTGGCAGAGACCTGCAACTGCATACGGTCACTCTGCAGCAAAACTTATACTGTACTTTTCCCCTTTATTACAAACGCCAATCGCCCCAAAAAAGATTAAAAAAAATAATAAGGTATGTATATTTGTTATCACCATATCACCGCATGCGTAATGGCATCCTATGAATCTATCATGTTATTTAACCCCCATGCTGATTGCCATAAAAAAGAAAAAAGTTACAAAATTACGATTTCCATTATTCGCACCGCAGATAAAATGGAACAGAAAGCGATCACTAATCAAAAAAAAATGCCAAAGTACCAATGAAAACATTATGGATGTCAGAAGATATTGATGCTTAAAAATTTTTTTACACAATAAAAACACTTTAAAAAAAAAAAAGTGCTACAACATAAAAAACATATAAACTGGGTATCGCTGTAATTGTATCAGCTCACAGAGTAAAATTAACTTGTCTGCACGGTGAGCGTTGTTAAAAATAAAAATATAAAACACTACTAGGGTTGCAGTATTTCCTACACCCTGCCTTCTAAAAAACGGATTTAAAAGCGATCAAGAACTCTTGTCCCCCCCAAAATGATACCAATAAAAATGTCAAATCATCCTGCAAAAAACAAGCTGCTATACAGCTACACAGAAAAATAAAAAAAGTTATGGCTCTCAGATTATGGCGATTCACAAATTTGTTTTCCTTTTTGAACAAAAGTGACTTTTATTGTGTAAGGGCAGTAAAACAAAAAAAAACAATATAAAAATTGGGTATCGCTGTAATCGTATCGACCTGCTGAGTAAAGCTAGCATGTCATTTATACTGCATGGTGATCGCTGTAAAATTAAAAATAAAAAACACTACCAGGATGGCTGTATTTTTTTCATCCTGCCACCCATAATAGAACCAATGAAAATGGCTACTCATCCTGCAAAAAACAAGCACTTAGCTCCATATAGAGAAAATAAAAAAGTTATGGCTGTCAGACTATGATGACATAATAGCGCAATTATTGACAAACGCATTTCTGTTGTTCAAAAGTGAAAAAACATTAAAAACGGAATAAAATGTATATCATTATAATTGTACTGACCGACATAGTAAAGTAAACGCTGTAAAAATGAAGCCCAAAAAAGAATGGCGGAACTGTGTTTTTTCCCCCCATTTTCATTACACAATACACCGCTAGATGAGATCAATGAGGAGTGTTGAATCCAAAATGAGGTGGCTTCTGGAAGGTTTCACCTGTTCTGGTACTTTGGGGTCTTTGCAAATGCAACATGGCACCCACCAAAATCTGTGTTCCAAAAGCCAAATAGTGCTCCTCCCTTGTACGCCCTGCCATGCACCCAAACAGCAGTTTACATCCACATGAAGGGTATTGCCGAACTTGAAAGATATTGTATAAAAAATTTCAGGGTGCTTTTGTAATAGAATTCCTTATAAAAAATGAAGCATCTTCAGCTAAAATTGCAGATTGTTGGAAAAGTTGTTTTTTCACATCTACCATGTTCCAGTGAATAATGGTTAAAAATTTAAAATCTGCAAAAAAAGTGAAATTTTGAAATTTCACCTCCACCTTGCTTTATGGTTTGTGAATGGGTTAACAAACTTCCTAAGCACTGTTGTTAATATTTTAAAGGGTGTATCTTCTTATATACATTCATTCATGGGGGTGTCTAACATACAGGCCCCTCAAAGCCATTAAAGAAATAGACTACTCTCTAAAAAAAATTCTATGTTGCAACTTTTCTTGAAAATGTGAAAAGTTACTATAAAATTTCTAAGCCCTAATGTCGTAAAAAAATAAAGACATTTAAAAAATTATGCCAACTTACAGTAGACATGTGGTAGGTGCTAGTTATAAAACCATGTTGTGGGAATAACCACCTGTCTTCCACGCAAACATTTTTGAACTTTGAAAATGGCAAGTCTTTCAAAATGTTTCAAATGTTCACAACATTTTGATATGTTTCACTAACAAAAAAGGATTGTATGGACCAAAATTTCTTAATAAATTAAAGCACAATGTTTCATGAAAAAACTGAATGACATGGATAGGCAAAAGTACAAAAAAGTTATTCCCACATAGAATGACACGTCAGTTTTCCTAATGGGGCTCTGTCAGGAAGGTCAAAACTGGCTGCAGCAGAAAGTGATTAATGTAGATTTTCTATTTTTCTACACTTTCTTCTTTGGAATACATCCAAATAATTTGACTACATCAGATTTGTTGGAATACATTGGTCCAGGGTTTTACCCATTTCTTAATCGCCAACAAGGCATAGTTTTGGGAAGTGTTGATTTAACCCCCTTAATGACCACCCACTGTCTTTTGATGATGGGCATAGCAGGTTGTTTGTCTGATGGTGTGGCTATCTGTGCTGTACTTAACAGCTCAGTTCCTAGAGTAGTCTCTATAAATTTCGGGAAGCTGAGGAAACCGCAGAAATCAAAGGGCATCTGCTAAAACAGGTGATCGGGAATCCCAGTAACCTTATGGAGCCCGGGGAATGTCTGTACAATCAACCCTGGGGACCTAGATTAGCCCTAGGGTTGTCTGTATAGTAAACTTGTGGTCAGGGCACAGTGTGTGCTACCCTAACACTGCCTATATCATACTGACACAGAAGGTAATGTCTTAGCATACATGAATATATATAACTAAGTGTAAAAAAGGGTTAAATAGTTATCCCTTAATGGGATTAAAAAAAAGTCAATAATTGTAGAAAAAAACAAAACATAAAAAAAAAAAAATGACTGTGCATACATTACACAGAAAAACAAACCTACACAAATTAGGTAGCTACATGACCTGCAGGATTAATCTAACATGTTAGAGATGTAGCAAAATGTAACTTGGCAGATAACGCAACATAATATCACAGAATGTTATCTAAACTAAACTAAAAAAAATTAGCTGGTCATTAAGGCCTTCTCAGGTCTCGGGCTTAACAGGTAAAATAAAGTGTTTCTTGTTGTTTGTACTCTTTTCTGCCATTTCATTCTAGTGTTAATAATCTGGGTTCTTAGAGATTCCTCTAGTGCTAAGACTTGGTGTTAGCCAGCAGTGTTTTTTGTCACATCAAGGCTGACATTAACCTCTTGTCACTATTACCCTAGTAACCAACACACTAAGAGTACTGGGAAGAGCCGGGTTACCTTGGCAAGTTATGAAAAAATTGGGGAACCCCATGTAGTTTTTATAATCATGTTTATTAAAAATATTCAAAGAGACAAATTATAAAAAAAAAAGTTTGTGGGGTTCCATTTTTTTTATAACCAGCCAAGGGAAAACTGGCACTTTCAAGATGATACTTTCAGAATGTGAAGGTCCATGGATGTTGGTTTTTTCCCACCCTAAAATTACCGGCATGCAGCTGGTTCTTCCCAGTACCACTGGTTAATTTGGTACTGGAATAATAGTGTCGGTGTTAGTGTTAGTTTTGGGTTACAAAAAACACCACTGGTTGACACCAAGCCCTAGCACTAGTAATGGTACCCTGTTTCCCCGAAAATAAGACACCCCTGAAAATAAGACATGGTGCTTTTTTTATGCAATTCAGAGCTTGGCTGATTGTGCTGATGTTTGTGATGAAATCCCTACAGTATATTAATACATGTTGATGTTTTGTTCAACAATAAATGTGAATTATTTTTCATAGAAAAATAAAACATTCCCTAAAAAGAAGTCTAAGCTCGTGTTTAGGAGCAAAAATTAATATAAGACACTGTCTTATTTTCGGGGAAACAGGGTACTAGTACGCTACTCCTGGCGCAAGCAATCCAAGGACATTTCTACATGACGCCGCCTGTGCCCTATACTTCAGTAAACCACAAGCCTGACTTGCAACCCACTGATGACCTGGTGGTCAGGAACCTGCAGGAAGACTGGCAATTCAGGGCAGCAGCTATTTTAGCCAGGGCAATGCCCCTGACTGAAACATTTACATCTGAGACAGATTTTATGTAATAAAGGGTCCATAATGTTTTTGTTAACTGTTTTAAGCTCAGACTGCTTTAACAGTGCTGTGTGCATTTGGTCTGAAGATCTAGGCACTTGGCGGCTTTAAGGGTTTGTCTTACTTTAGACATTGATGGTATATCAATTCTATATGGTATAAATGTTTGATAGCTACAGGTTCCAGAGGTGATTTCATTGGGAGAGTCCTGACCACCTGTCCATTCATAACATACAGGTTTTAGGGCTCGTTCTTGGGATAGATGCAGGTCTCAGAGGTGGGATCCACATTTATCAGAAATTGATGGCATATCCTTTTGGTATTCCATCATTTTCTATGGTAGATCTCAGAGATGACTATCCTGTCTAATGTTTATATGTCTAAAAAAGACAATGGTATGAATATGTCTAATATCTGCTAATTGACTTTAGATAACTGATGCCCATCTAATAATTGAGAGTCATTTTAGAATATCATGTTTTTATTATCATAATTGTTAAATATATATTTAAACAACAGAGTCCAGCCTGAAGTACAATAGTAATAAAACTATAATATGGGACACCAAAAAAAGCTAAAGTATACTCAACTGCTTGACAAATATTACCCACTGTGTGAAAATCCCAACATGCTAAAGCGCAAGTGCAATAAACTCATTCATTCAACCTAAAAGACTTATACAAAGCAAAGTCATAGGAAGAAACAGACACAATATTTGCACCATATATATATCAAAGAAAAATGAGATTAAAGAATACTTTAGTCATAAATATGATGCAATTGGCTTTCCCCCTCAATTGCACCCATTTTCTTTGATACAAACGTCTCAATTTTTTACAATACAAGCCCTAAATTTATGGGTTGTAGTGGTCAAAGTATGAAAAGCAAACCTCGGTAAGTAAAGTGCAGCAAATAAAAAGTCAATGCAAAATCCTGCATATTGGTTTCCCGGTGGATGAGTTTAGGAATAATATGTTCTGCCACTGTAGCCAGCTAGTGACTCTCATCATGCAAGTGAAATGTCCTTTTGTGGAAACAGAATTTATACTCGTTTATCTCTCTGGTCCTTTTTCGGTTTAACATTCTTTTTGGAGATCCCGGGAGGGGGGTTAGGAATCTTTGAGCTTATCTTTGGGTTTCCACTACGACCGGTTCGTCCTAAGTTCTTAATCTTTTCTTGTGCTGTTTTCACTTGCTGCTCTTGTAAGGTTTGCTCCCATCTCTTAAAAAAGAATTATACTCGAATTAGTAATATTATTTTTTTGGACATCATACATACACTAAAAGCTATAAAACGTTATAACTAAACCCTAAAAGACATATTAGTGTATTATGTTTTACTATACATACTAATGTATTAGGTATCTTTCCATGCATCATGTTGACTGGTTTACATGTAGCAAGTCAGATATTTAATTTTATTTTATTTATTTCATACAGTATGTCCTAAATTGTGTGTATACAGTTCCTACTTATTTATTTATTTGTGTATTTAATTAGTTTATATAGTACTATTAAATTCCAGATTAAACAATCAGTATATTTTGGAGTGTGAGGGGAACAGAAATACCCGAAAAAAAACCCACACAAACATGGGGATAATATATATATACAGTACAGTTGTCCATTTTTGGATTTAAACCCAAGCTCTACAATAGTGCTGAATACTGAGCCATTGTGCTACCCTAGCATCATAAAATAAAGGAAATTTTTAACTACTGAAGGATGAACAAAATTTTGGTGCATGTTATTTTAATATTAATTTCATTATCTATATAAAGAAACGTCCCTGAATTTTCAGCTTTTTTTCACTGGCAATTTTGCCTTCAAAATAGGCTAACACTTCCTGTCATTTATCAACATATGCTATGTACAGTCCTGCATGAAGTCATGGCATTATTTAAAAAATACCACACAGGCTTATTCAATTAAAAATATAATTTCATCTCTTATCTGTTATTCATAAAATTTATAGGGAATGTCTTCCATTCATAAGAGCAGATATAATGTATCAAATATTGTAACTGTTGTGTGATAGTCCATCAATCAATGCTTACTTACAACAAAGAGTATCCAAAGTATTCATGCTTTAGTCAAACATTCCAATAGTCCAAATGGTATAAGGCTGAGGACATGCTACAAGATGAAACAAGCAAACAAACATTTCGGAAGACCCTTCTTCTTCTTTCACACCATATTCTGACTAAGCCATTTCTATGACTTAAAGTTTGCTAGAATTCATGTGTCTAAACCTGTTCTACAGTTCTGCTGTTGGGAAATGGTTCAATGCCTGCAGCTCCAGTCTCTTGGCTCAGATCTCCGTGCATAAATTTCTGTAACAGTGGACCTACTGATATTCCATGTAAAATGTCAGGATTACCCTTACATCACAAAGGCCAATAACATTACCTTAAATCTCTTGTTTAATTGGTCTTTCCACTTTTCAACAAAACAGCCGTCAAGGAGCATCATCCTAGGAATTAAATATAATAAACACAAATAAAAATATGTAATTTTACTTCAGCAAATTCCAAAAACAGAAACTGGAGAAACTAATCACAAATTCTTCAATATGTAAAAAATAAAAAGTAATCGTAATTGGTATTTCAACATCTAAAATGACCCAATTTACCGTATAAACCTAAAAGAACTGTCATTTTTGTTTGACCTTCCTGACAAAAAAAGGAAGAAAAAGTTACCAAAGAGTCATAGCTGCCCCAAAAAGTGCCAATGAAAATATCAACTCATCTTGTAAAACAACAAAAATCTAGAGCAAATATATAAAAAAGTTATAGCTCTAAGAATGTTTTTTTTGTTTTGTAAAACATAAAGTATTTTTAAATTTGGTTTCACTATAATTGTTTTAACTTGGAGAATAAAATTTACATTTTATCTGTTAGCTGTTTTTACTGCACAATTATTGCAAAATGACTACTTCATATCACACCTTCAGATAAACGTCCTAAATGGACTAGTTTGCAAAACAGGGTAATTTCTCATGGGTTTCCATCATTTTGTTGTGACAGAGTCTCTGCAAAATTAACATGGTGCCTGGAAACCAATGCAGTAAAATTTGTCTTCCAAATGCTTAGTAAATGGTGTTCCTTCCCTTTTAAGTCCTGCAGCATGCCCAAAAAGCAGATAAGATCCTGTTGTACTGTACACAGGGGAACCTGCTTAACAGTTGTTAGTGGCACAAAAGTTTGGGCACTGAAATGGCAAATCTGTGGATAAAATATTTGTAATTTTTAAATTGCAGAATCCAATTCACATTAATTTCTGGAAATATTTTAACATAAAAAATTTTGCTAACCATTCAGTATAAAATAATATGAAATAAATCTGGAAGGGAACGCTACCAACAGTGTGAGCTCCCATTTTGCTTACTCTCATAGAGTGAAGGACATATTTATTTGATCCCTTACTGATTGTGTAAGTTTGTCCACTGACAAAGACATGAACAGTCTATAATTTTGAGGGCAGGTTAATTTTAACATTAAGAGATAGAATATCCAAAATAAAATCGAGAAAATCACATTGTATAAATTATATAAATTTATTTGCATTTTGCTGAGAGAAATAAGTATTTGATTTTTCTGGCAAACAAAACTTAATACTTGACAAAACTTAGACTTAATGGCAAAACCCTTATTGGCAAGCACAGCAGTCAGACCTTTTTTGTAGTTGATGATGAGGTTTGCGCACATGTCAGGAGGAATTTGGTCCACTCCTCTTTGCAGATCATCTCTAAATCATTAAGATTTTGAGGCTGTCACTTGGCAACTCGGAGCTTCAACTACCTACATAAGTTTTCTATGGGATTAGGGTCTGGAAACTGGCTAGGCCACTTCATGACTTTAATGTGTTTCTTTTTGAGCCACTCCTCTGTTGCCTTGGCTGTCTGTTTTCGGTCATTGTCTTGCAGGAAGACCAAGCCATGACCCATTTTTAATGTCCTGGCGAAGGGAAGGAGGTTGTCACTTACGGTACATGGCTCTGGCCATTCTCCCACTGATGCAGTGAAGTAGTCCTGCGCCCTTAGCAGAGAAAACCCCCCAAAACATAATTTTTCCATCTCTATGGTGGACAGTAGGGATGGTGTTCTTTAGGTTACAGGCAGCATTTCTCTTCCTCCAAACACGACGAGTTGAGTTAATGCCAAAGAGCTCAATTTTTGTCTCAGTTGACCACAGCACCTTCTCCCAATCACTCACAGAACTGTCCAGGGGTTCATTGGCAAACTTTAGACGGGCCTGCACTTGTGCCTTCCTGAGCAGGTTGAGCAGGAGGACCTTGCGGGCACTGCATGATTTTAAACCATTGCGGCATAATGTATTACTATTATTATTATTTATTTTTGAGCGCCCTTGGTTCCAGAGCGCTGTACATTTGGGTTTCATACATAACATAGGTGAAACAAGTACAAAGGTGACAAATTACTAACTAATTACTGATACAGAAGGAGAGAGGTCCCTGCCCGTGAGGGCTTACAATCTACAAGGAAGGTGGGAAGAAACAGAAGGTAAGGGGCGGACATGTTTATGGAGGGTGTAGTGACAGCAAGGTTATTGTTGGTTATAGGCAATCCTGAAGAGATGGGTTTTCAAGTTGCTTTTGAGGCTAGTGAGAGTGGGGTAGAGTCTGAGGGGTTGGGGCAGTGTGTTCCATAGTGTGGGGGAAGCATGGGAGAAGTCTTGGAGATGGGTATGTGAGGAGTTGACACGGGGAGAGTAGAGAAGAAGGTCCTGTGAGGAGCGGAGATTGCGTGAGAGGAAATATCTGGAGATTAAGGCAGAGATGTATGGAGGGGAGAGGTTATGGAGAGCTTTGTAGGTCAAGGTTACTAACTTGAACTAGATTAACTGGGCAATGAGAAGCCAGTGAAGGGATTGGCAGAGGGGAGAGGCAGAGGAGTATCGAGGAGAGAGTGAATCAGACAGGCGGCAGAGTTAAGGATGGATTGGAGGGAAGCGAGGGTGCTAGCTGGTAGGCCACAGAGAAAGATGTTGCAATAGTCTAGTCGTGAGATGACGAGGGCATGGACCAGCATTTTTGTGCTTTCGAAGTTAAGGAATGAGCGGATATGGGAGATATTTTTTAGGTGGAGGCGGCAGGCAGAGGTCAGGGTTTGGATGTGCGGTTTGAAGGACAGATTGGAGTCAAGGGTTATCCAAAGGCAGCGGACTTGTGGGGGCGGTGAGAGAGTATAGTTATTGACTGTGATAAAGAGATCAGGTGGAGGGATAGAGTGGGATGGTGGGAAGATGTTGAATTCAGTTTTCTTCACATTTAGCTTCAGGAGACGTGAAGAGAAGAAGGAGGATATGGACGAAAGACAGTCAGGGATCCGGGAGAGTAGAGAGGTAATATCTGGGCTGGAGATGTAGAGTTGGGTATCATCAGCATACAGATGGTATTGAAAGCCATGCAATGCTTTTGGTTGACCCAGACCAAGGGTGTATATATAAAAGAGTAGTGGGCCCAGGGCAGACCCCTGTGGGACACCAACAGAGAGCGGACGAGAGGAGGAGGTGGTTGCGTGAGTGAGAGGCGCTGAATGTCCGATCAGTGAGGTACGAGGATATCCAAGAAAGGGCCAAGTCTGTGATGTCGAGAAGAGGATGTGTGGGAGGAGTGAGTGGTCGACAGTGTCAAAAGCGGAGGACAGGTTTAGGAGGAGAAGCACAGAGTAGTGGCGTGAGGCTTTGGCAGTTGCTAGGTCGTTAGTGACTTTGGTTAGGGTGGTTTCTGTAGAGTGGTGGGGTCGGAAGCCCGATTGCAGTGGGTCAAGGAGAGAGTTGGTGTAGAGATGAGAGGAAAGTTTTAGATAGACATGCTGTTCGACGAGTTTAGAGGCGAATGGAAGCAGCAAGATGGGATGATAGTTGGACAGACAAGAGGGGTCAAGAGATGGTTTCTTAAGGATGGGTGTGATGGCCCCATGTTTAAAGGAGGAAGAAAAGGTGCCAGAGGTTAATGATAGGTTGAAGAGATGGGCGAGGGTTGAGGTCGAGCGCTAAGGTCAGGGATGAGGTGGGATTGCAGTAGGTCAAGATTACAGGTAGTGAGGTTGGATTTGGAAAGTAGAGCGGAGAGCTTGACCTGAGTGACAATAGAGAAGGAAGTTAGGGGGGAATAGTGCTGAGCAGGTGTAGAGGTGGACTGTGGGAACACTGCAGGAAAAGAGATAGGCGGAGGGGACTGCAGGGTGAAGCTTTGTCTGATGAGATTGATCTCATTACCAATGGTTTTCTTGGTGACTGTGGTCCCAGCTGCCTTGAGATCATGAACATGTTCCCCCCATGTAGTTTTAGGCTGATCTCTCACTTTCCTCATGATCAAGGGTACCGCACGAGGTGAAATTATGCATGGCACCCCAGTTCGATGTCGATTCACAGTTATTCTGTATTACATTTTCTTACTATGGCACCAACAGTTGTCTCCTTCTCACCCAGCGTCTTACTTATGGTTTTGTAGCCAATTCCAGCTTTGTGAAAAGTCTATGATTTTGTCCCCGACATCCTTAGAAAGCTCTTTAGTCTCGCCCATGTTGTAGAGTTAGAGTCTGACTGATTAATTGAGTCTGTGGACAGGAGTCTTTTATAAGGGTGCTTTCACACAGCACAATTTTGGTGCAGTTTTAACAGTGCTCCAATTAAACTGCCTTTATTACCAGCAATCTTCTTTCAGTTGTCTAAATTGTTCAGAAAGGTATTTCAAGTAAGTAATATATTAATGTGTTTGAAGTCTTGTGGATTACAAATACACTAATTGATTACTCACTTTCCAAATAGTTTAGATAAGTGCACAAAGCTTGCTGGTAATAATGCAGTTTAATTGGGGCGCAATTAAAACGGCACCAAAACTGCGCTGTGTGAAAGCACCCTAAAGGTGACTATTTGAGACAGTTGTCTTTAATGAGAGTAACGAGTTGGTTAGGAGCGTTGAACTGGTCTGTAGGAGCCAGAACTCTTAATGGTTGGTAGGGGATCAAATACTTATTTCTCTCAGCAAAATGCAAATAAATTTATAAAATTTATACAATGTGATTTTCTGGATTTTATTTTGGATATTCGATCTCTCAATATTAAAATTAACCTACCTTTAAAATTATAGACTATTCATGTCTTTGTCAGTGAGCAAACTTACACAGCCAGTAAGGGATCAAATAATTATTTCCTTCACTGTATATATACACAGCTTGTATAACAGTGTAAATATGATGTGCCCTCAAAATAACTCAATACACAGCCATCAATGTATAAACCACTGGAAAAAAAAGTGAGTACATCCCTAATTGAAAATGGACAAATTGTTTCTAATTTGCCACTTTCTTCCAGGGTGTCATGTGACGTGTTAGTGTAAAAAGGTCACAGGTGTAAAAAGGGAGCAGATGTGTTAAATTTGATGTTATCGATCTCATACTCTCTCATACTGGTCACTGGAAGTTCAACATGGCACCTCATGTCAAAGAACTGTCTGAATATCTGGAAAAAAAAAGTTCTACATAAAGATGGCAAAGGCTATAAGAAGACTACCAATACCCTGCAACACCCTGAAACTGAGCTGCAGCAAGGTGGTCAAGACCATACAGTGGTTTAACAAAACAGGTTCCACTCAGAACAGGCCTCTTCATGGTCTACCAAAGAAATTGAGTGCACATGCTCAGTGTAAGAGATTGTATTTTCAAAATGAACGTATGAGCGCTGCCAGCACTGCTGCAGAGGTTAAAAGGGTGGGTGGGGGTTACCACACACTGCATCAAATTGGTCTGCATGGCTGTCTTTTCAGAAAGAAGTCTCTTCTAAAGATGATGCACAAAAAAGTCCACAAGCTGTTTGCTGAAGAGCATACTAAGGATATGGAGTAGTGGAACCATGTCCTGTGGTCTGATGAGACCAAGATAAACTTATGAGGTTAAGACAGTGTCAGCCGTTTGTGGCGGAAACAAGGCGAGGAGTACAAAGACAAGTTTGTCTTGCCTACAGGTAAGCATGGTGGTGGGAGTGTCATGGTTTGGGGCTGCATGAGTGCTACCAGCTGTGGAGAGCTATAGTTCATTGAATGGCAACATGTACTGAAACATACTGAAGCAGAGCATGACCCCTCCTTTGGAAACTGGGCCTCAGGGCAGTATTCCAACATGATTATCACTCCAAATACACCTCCAAGATGACCACTGCCATGCTAAAGAAAATGAGGATAAATGTGCTGGACTGGCTAAGCATGTCTCCAGACCTAAACCCTATTGTGCATCTGTGGATCATCCTCAAATAGAAGGTGGAGGAGCGCAAGGTATCTAACATCCACCAGCTCCGTGAAGTCTTAATGGAGGAGTGGAAGAGGTTCCCAGTGGCCACTTGTGAAGAAAGTTAAAGCAGCGCTGAAAACAATG
This sequence comes from Phyllomedusa bahiana, assembly GCA_025379985.1. NCBI lineage: Eukaryota > Metazoa > Chordata > Amphibia > Anura > Hylidae > Phyllomedusa > Phyllomedusa bahiana. Next base: position 41,392 of record JAODAL010019676.1, read on the forward strand.
GCGACCACACAAAATATTGACACTTTGAGCACAAAATGTTCCTTTTTACTTAGAGGTGTACTCACTTTTGATGATAGCGGTTTAGACATTAATGGCTGTATGTTGAGTTATTTTGAGGGTGCACCACATTTACACTGTTATACAAACTGTACACTGACTTTACATTTTATCAATATGTCATATCTTCAGTGCGGTTGTATAAAAATTTTTTTTAAAAATTCCAAAATGTGAGGGGTGTACTCACTTTTGTGAGATACTGTATCTATTCTCACTTTCATAGACATGAAAATGAGATTTAGATAAATGTATTCTACATTTGTTGGCAGGAAGAGAATTAGCTATTAGAAAAAAATGAATTATTATGATTTGGGAACGTAGACTGAAGCCTACTAACAATTCATTGAAATGTTATTATTTACTACAGGGCCGACATTATGGAAACAAATAAAGAAAAACAACTGTCGATAAGGTTTATTACTGTCCTATGTGAAACCTCAAATGATCTAACAGTTATAAAATATCCAATTCATGTTTGGACTTGGGTCAGACAGAGTGTTCTAGCATATTGGCTTGAGTTTAAGATATGTAAATTGTTATAGGCGTTTTATGGTTTTAAGAAATAATGTTTATTTAGTTGAGAACTAAAAGTGTTCCAGATTTGTAATATACATCCTGTCAAAATTCCATCTCTGAGGTTAGGTGGTGGAAAATACAGCTACAGACTTGTATTGTATTTTTGTATATCACATGGGCCACTAAGGGTACTCATACCTATTTTCCAATAAGATTGATCCATAAATCATTAAACTTTATTACTAACATTTAAAGCCAACAACTGTCCCTTCAAAAATGTATTGTTAAATGTTTAAATACAAATTAAACAATAGGCTGCTGGTTCCAAACAAATGTAAAAAATGTATACTCACCTTTCTCCTCTCCCTCCATTGAAATTCTCCACAAATGTTGGCAACAACCATCTAATCCACAAGGGCAAATAAATCAAACCATAAATGTCCATAAATTAAGTGATGTGTAGTAATAAGAAATGACACGGGTAAAAAGTTTTGAACACGCCTACTGAAATTAATTTAATACCTTGTTCAAAAACCTTTGTTGGTGATGACAGCTTCAAGACGCCTCCTGTATGGAGAAACTAGTTGCCTGCATTGCTCAAGTGGGATTTTGTTCCAGTCTTCCACATAAACACTCTTCAAATTCAAAAGGTTTCGTGGGCTCCTACTATGAACGCTGATCTTTAGTTCCTTCCATATATTTTCTAATCGATAAAGCTCAGGTGATTGGCTGGGCTATTCTAGCAGCTTTATTTTCTTTCTTCTGATTGGGAGTTTACTTGTCTGTGTGAAATGTCCACCCTTGTCTTATCTACATCATCCTGTTGGCAGGGCTGGACTGGGAATAAAAATCAGCCCTGGCATTAAGCCCCCACCAGCCCACATACAATATCCGCTTACAAAATGTCCCTTGTTCTCGCACCTCGCCACTTTCTAAAATAAACTACACTATAAAGCTGCTTTCACACAAAGCATTTTTGGTGCATTTTTGATGTGTTTTTGGTGCATTGTTGTGCAGAAAGGCAGAGCAGTTAATGCTGTACATTTCTGCACAAAAAAGGCATCAAAAATGCACCAAAACCGCTCTGTGTGAGAGCTCCCTACATACAAACAAGACAGAAAGTGGTGCAGAGAAACCCCTCATCACAGGTCAGGTCACGGTGTGCACTTGCTTTACAATCCGGGACAAGCCCACACTGACACTACATAAGCACCAACATAACCTACAAACCCACCAATCAGATCACCAGTAGTCAGGTCACCATCACACGAATACAGCACTGATTCAACCCAGAAGTAAAATGACCCCTGACAGCAAGAACTCACAGGAGACGTCATCGAAGATGGGAGTTGTTCTCTTCTCCTTTTCTTCTCCTTCTGGCCCAAACTTCCATGATGCCTTCCCTTGTTGGTCCCTTCCATTTCTTTCTCTGTCCGGTACAGAATGCAATTTCTTCTTCTCCCGGTCACTACTCGTCCCTGTAGAATTTACCACAAATAAGTTTTAGGCTCCTCTCTCTTCCAGCACTTTCCTATCAATTCCCCAAACAGCCTATGTTAGACCCTAAAAATTTGAAATTAAAAAATGTCAGATAAGTGGCATGTAAATAGGTAGACCCCCATTAGGCAGGCAGGGCCAGTATGTAGGTAGGCAGGGCCAGTATGTAGGTAGGAAGGGGCAGTATGTAGGCAGGCAGGGCCAGTATGCAGGCAGGCAGGGACAGTATGCAGGCAGGCAGGGCCACTTATAAGCAAACAGGGTCAGTATATAGGCAGACAGGGCCAGTATATAGGTAGGCAGGGGTGGTGTATGGGCAGGCAGGGCCAGTATATAGGTAGGCAGGGCAGTGTATAGGCAGCCAGGGCAGTGTATAGGTAGGCAGGGCTATTACAGGCAGCCAGGGCAGGGTATAGGCAGCCAGGGCAGGGTATAGGCAGCCAGGGCTGGGTAAAGGAAGCCAGGGCAGGGGATAGGAAGCCAGGGCAGGGTATAGGTAGCCAGGGCAGGGCATCATATAGCCAGGCAGGGTATAGGTAGCCAGGGCAGGGCATCATATAGCCAGGGAAGGGTATAGGTAGCCAGGGCAGGGTATAGGTAGCCAGGGCAGGGTATAGGTAGCCAGGGCAGGGCATCATATAGCCAGGCAGGGTATAGGTAGCCAGGGCAGGGCATCATATAGCCAGGGCAGGGTATAGGTAGCCAGGGCAGGGTATAGGTAGCCAGGGCAGGGTATAGGTAGCCAGGGCAGGGCATCATATAGCCAGGCAGGGTATAGGTAGCCAGGGCAGGGCATCATATAGCCAGGCAAGGTATAGGTAGCCAGGGCAGGGCATCATATAGCCAGGCAGGGTATAGGTAGCCAGGGCAGGGTATAGGTAGCAAGAGCAGGGCATCATATAGCCAGACAGGGTATAGGTAGCCAGGGCAGGGCATCATATAGCCAGGCAGGGTATAGGTAGCCAGGACAGGGTATCATATAGCCAGGCAGGGTATAGGTAGCCAGGACAGGGCATCATATAGCCAGGCAGGGTATAGGCAGCCAGGGCAGGGTATAGGTAGCCAGGGCAGGGCATCATATAGCCAGGCAGGGTATAGGTAGCCAGGGTAGGGCATCATATAGCCAGGCAGGGCATAGGTAGCCAGGGCAGGGCATCATATAACCAAGCAGGATATAAGTAGCCAGGGCAGGGTAGAGGTAGCCAGGGCAGGGCATCATTTAGCCAGGCAGGGTATAGGTAGCCAGGGCAGGGCATCATATAGCCAGGCAGGGTATAGGTAGCCAGGGAAGGGTATAGGTAGCCAGGGCAGGGCATCATATAGCCAGGCAGGGTATAGGTAGCCAGAGCAGGGCATCATATAGCCAGGCAGGGTATATAGGTAGCCAGGGCAGGGCATCATATATCTAGACAGGGATAGGTAGCCAGAGCAGGGTATCATATAGCCAGGCAGGGTAAAGGCAGCCAGGGCAGGGCTATTGTAGACAGCCAGGGACAGTAAGTAGGTAGGAAGGGGCAGTATGTAGGCAGGCAGGGCCAGTATGCAGGCAGGCAGGGACAGTATGCAGGCAGGCAGGGCCACTTATAAGCAAACAGGGTCAGGATATAGGCAGACAGGGCCAGTATATAGGTAGGCAGGGGCGGTATATGGGCAGGCAGGGGCAGTATATAGGTAGGCAGGGCAGTGTATAGGCAGCCAGGGCAGTGTATCGGTAGGCAGGACTATTATAGGCAGCCAGGGCAGTGTATAGGTAGGCAGGGCTATTACAGGCAGCCAGGGCAGGGTATAGGCAGCCAGGGCAGGGTATAGACAGCCAGGGCTGGGGTAAAGGCAGCCAGGGCAGGTATAGGCAGCCAGGGCAGGGTATAGGTAGCAGGGCAGGGCATTCAATATAGCCAGGCAGGGTATAGGTAGCCAGGGCAGGGCATCATATAGCCAGGGCAGTGTATAGGTAGCCAGGGTAGGGTATAGGTAGCCAGGGCAGGGTATAGGTAGCCAGGGTAGGGTATAGGTAGCCAGGGCAGGGCATCATATAGCCAGGGCAGTGTATAGGTAGCCAGGGTAGGGTATAGGTAGCCAGGGCAGGGTATAGGTAGCCAGGGCAGGGCATCATATAGCCAGGCAGGGTATAGGTAGCCAGGGCAGGGCATCATATAGCCAGGCAAGGTATAGGTAGCCAGGGCAGGGCATCATATAGCCAGTCAGGATATAGGTAGCCAGGGCAGGGTATAGGTAGCCAGGGCAGGGCATCATAAAGCCAGACAGGGTATAGGTAGCCAGGGCAGGGCATCATATAACCAGGCAGGGTATAGATAGCCAGGGCAGGGTATCATATAGCCAGGCAGGGTATAGGTAGCCAGGACATGGGTATCATATAGCCAGGCAGGGTATAGGCAGCCAGGGCAGGGTATAGGTAGCCAGGGCAGGGAATAATATAGCAGGCAGGGTATAGGTAGCCAGGGTAGGGCATCATATAGCCAGGCAGGGCATAGGTAGCCAGGGCAGGGCATCATATAACCAAGCAGGATATAAGTAGCCAGGGCAGGGTATAGGTAGCCAGGGCAGGGCATCATATAGCCAGGCATGTTAGGTAGCCAGGGCAGGGCATCATATAGCCAGGCAGGGTATAGGTAGCCAGGGCAGGGTATAGGTAGCCAGGACAGGGCATCATATAGCCAGGCAGGGTATAGGTAGCCAGGGCAGGGCATCATATAGCCAGGCAGGGTAGAGGTAGCCAGGGCAGGGCATCATATAGCCAGGCAGGGTATAGGTAGCCAGGGCAGGTCATCATATAGCTAGGGAGGGTATAGGTAGCCAGAGCAGGGTATCATATAGCCAGGCAGGGTCAAGGCAGCCAGGGCAGGGCTATTGTAGGCAGCCAGGGACAGTAAGTAGTTTAAAAAAAATTAAAAAATAATACTCACCCGCTGTCCCCTCCTCTTCACCTGCTCCGCAGCGGCCGCTCTCACCCGATTGGGGGCCGCGGAGCGGGCGCGCGATGACATCATCACATCGCGTGCCTGCCCCGCGGCCTCCTGGGAGCTGAATAGACGGGATCAGGCGGCGGTGCAGGCAGCGGCTGTGATGGTTGCATGGCTGGGCAGTGACGCGGCCGTGCAGCCGTGTGGCGAGGGGGGCCTGTCATTCCCCTGCCACAGGGGTCCGGTCCCTGATGCGACCATTGCGGCTCCTGTAGCGCGCCACAGACCGACGCCGGGACTCGGGGCCCGCCGGGGAGGAACACCGTCCTCCTCGGCGGGCGATTCGAGCCGGCCCTGCGGCCCGGACCCCAGCGGCCCACCGGGCAAATGCCCGGTTTGCCATATGGGTATTCCGGGCCTGCCTGTTGGTATGGTGTTTTGGTGGTTATATGCAGCGCCTTTTGCCCTCCAAACATGTATTATGGCATGCAAAGAGTTTGATCTCATCTTCCAGTAATTCACATGCTCATGTAAATGCTGTTGAGCAAACTTTAAATGCACTTAAACATGCTCTTTGTTTAGCATTGGAGGTGTGTGGTGAGTGTGCATACAGTCCATGGAGGGTGAGTGTGTTACGTATTGTTTTCTCTGAAACAATTGTACCTGCTGATTCCAGATCTTTCTTTACTTCTTCACAGGTGGTCCTTGGCTCTTGGACAACTCTTCAAATAATTTTCTTAACACCTCTGTTTGAAATCTTGCAGGAAACACCTGGTTGTGGTCAGTGTATGGTGAAATGGTGCCATCAGTATGTTTCACAATGATAAGGTTTTGAAGGTCTTGCAGGGTTTTTAACCAATTGTGAGATTTTTTTTTTGTGGTCCCTTGGGATGAAACCCCCCTTTTTTTGGGGCCATCTTTTTGAATAAATTGTTTTTATTTTTACTAAGTGGGGGGGTTTTGCTTTTTTAATTATTTGGACAGATTTCGCGGGTTTGGTTCAAAAACTTCCCGGGGGTTTTTTGCACTTCATCATGTTTTCAATTTTTTTTTCCCTATTTCTTTTTTCATTATTGAAACAAAAACCTAATTTAGGGGAATTTATGGTTTACTTGAGGGGGACATCGGGGGAAGAATTTCTGTCATTACACCTTTAGTTTATATATTTACTTAGAAAATTGGTGATGTGTTCAATACTTATTTCATCCGCTGTAAATACATATGCAGTGATAGCCTTCTTTTTTCAAGTTGGAAAACTTTTTAAAGGGGGCCCGGACCCCTTAAAAAAATTTAAAAATAAATATTGAAATGTACCTTTCACTTTACGGAGAAATTATTTTTTGCATAAAAATTCTTTTTCCCCTTTTTGGTAACAGGAATTATTTTTTTCCCTTAAAAGCCATTGGTACCCACTTAATAAGTACGTCTTGGTTAGGAAGTAAATGCGGAAAATGACAAGTTAAAATTTGTGATAAGAGGAACAAGAGATCGGATAATTGTTGTTGAAGATTTCAATGTCTCTTTCACCTCCACCACTGTGGTTATTTCATTACAGTTGCTTTTAGTAACACTTTTAACTTTTGCATGGATCACTAAAATAAAGACAGAAAAAAAATATTTTAGGTTTTTGGTAAATTTTTTTTAAACATTTAGATAAACAAAACCCATTTCAAGAAAAAACACTAGGGGGGATTTTCATATAATTTACTTAGTTAAATACTTAATTAGTAGATTATGACATATCCACTCCACTCCAATCAATTCTCAACTGAATAAAAAAACTGTTATAGCCCTGTTCTATATATGTATGAACAGTCATATGCCAAAACTCGATGCATTCTGTGCCAGACATGACACTTGACTACACCAAAAATATGCTATGTAAGGCGTACCACAGGCCAGAATTCTGAACTCATATACGACAATTTCATTTGGGCACCTTCTACACAAAGAAAAAAAAACATTTAAAGAACTGAGATTTTGGATTGGGTTCATTTTTATTTTGGGCCCAAAAATACTTTAGCAAAGTGATTTTTTTCATCTGTTACAAATATTCAAGGCCAACTATTTATCAGTAACTTCTTGTAGGCCCTATTTTTACATCGCTTTGTAGGTGTTGCCAAACTACTGTAACCCAGTTGGTGAAAAATAAGCCTTAAAAAAGATGTGTTTTGGTGTGGTCACAAATAAATTTTATTTTTTTTTTTGGGTCCCCCATAAAAAAATTTCCCAAAAAAGTACAAAAGATGTCATACGGGACACCCTGAGTTTTGATTGTTGATTTGACTTAAAACATTTTCCAATCAAAAAATATCAGAAGCCCCAATGGTAAAGAGTGATTTTTATGGAAACAAAAGCAGATAATTTTTCTAATCCTGATTTGCCCTTTTTAACAAAATTTTTTGGGGGAAATTTCAAAAGTTTTAATTTAAAGAACACCTTCCTTAAAAAAAATTTTGTCAGTTTTCATAGAAAATGGGGCCTGCCATACTCCAAGTGGCAGAAAAGAGGAGAAGGGGTAAATAGTCCCCCTGGGAATATGACTTTTAATATTTTACAAATCCGTTTTAAACCTTTGATTTTTCCAAAAAAAAATACTTTTTTTTTAATGGGGGGAAAAAAGTTAAGAGACAGTTTGGTTATTCTTTTCATTTTAAAAACATATATATATATTTTTTTATTTTATATATATATAATATTTATATTTTTTATATTTATATTGTGCAGGGCAAACTACAGGTAGTTACCTATTTCGGGAAAGTGATCCCCGGGGTTCGATATGCAACATCCCAAACCGAGGTTTCCTTTGGTATTAGTGTGGCTTTTCAGCCGTTCCTGGGTCGGTCTTTTGGGAGTAGACAATGGTCGGGGGGGGATTAATCCCCATGTTCCCAGGCAGTTTTGGATAGGGCTCGGGTTTTTCCTATACAATGTTTGGGCCCTTGGTAAAACGGGGTTTTTGTGGTCAGCTGCGTTTGGGAGCACAGTGGACCCGGGGAGGGAGGCTCTAAACCCCCCAAAGGCTTGAGGAAGGGGGAAAACCCAAAGTGGAGACGGGTGAAGTTGTTGTGGGGGGGCGGGGGTAGCCCAAACCCCCAGGTTAGAGGGCAATTTAATGTTTAGTTGGTTGGGCTAGGGGCCCCGGGGGTTTTTTATTTTTTGTTTTGATGTTTGTTTCTGTAAAATGGCCCTCAATAAAAGCTGGTTGGGGCCATTTTTAAAACAGAAGCCTGGTCTGTGTCCCACCCGTTTTCCCAAAAGGGGACGGTGTTCCCGGAGTAAAGCCCCCCAAATGACTGCCCAAAGATGGCGGCCAGATGAATGTGAGTGTCATTTATATATATAAAATATATATATATTATATATATATATATATTTTATATTGAAAACCCTCACTCGCGTTCAGACACCCTCCGGGGCCCGTCCTGGGGGTATTTTAGCCCCGGAAATCCCCGTTTTGGGTTTTAAAAGGAGGGGCACCCAATGCAGGTTTCCGTTTGAACCGGGCCCCTAGCTAGCTTTTTTGAGGAAGGGGGAAAAAAACAACGTACAAAAAACGAAAACACAAAAAAATCCTCGGGGCCGTCTAGCCAAAACGAACATTTTTGGGGGACATGTATGATCGGAGTTTTCGCTTGTTTTCAGGGGATGATGCACCTTCTGTGCGGGCTCTGCTGTCGGACGAACCCCCCCCTTGTGTTACCCCGCACTAGGAAAAAAGGGCCCCCTCTTTCTAAGCCCCTAACTTGAAGGGGTGTGCGTGGGCATTCTGGAGGGGGAATGCCCACATTCGAAAACACTGACACATGTATGAATGGGGGGGTTCGGCAAAGTAAGGTGCTTTAAAAAACTGCCGAAGGCAGTTTCCTTTTTAAATTTGGGGGTCTGTCTGCGGAGGGGGCGGGGTTTTCCCCTCGATTTACAAAGCCCACCTTCATCCCCGAAAACAACGGGGCAAGGTTTCCCCAAAAAAAAGGGTGAAAAAAGGCGCTTTCGACGCCCCGTTCTTCAAAAGTCCTCATAATGCCCCTCTCTAACATTTGGCCCAAGGCCTATGCCGATGCACCCCCCAAACACATAATCAAAAAAAAGTCCTCACGGGGTTAAAGGATTGTCACAACCCTTCGGGGGGGGCAAGAGCCCCCTCTCTGCTCCTCTGCTGCACGGGCCAGCTAGCAGACCATGCCCCCTGGCCCCGGGGAGTACCAAGCTTTTTATAGGCCCCAGCGACCTGCCAAAACCCTTGACCTGGAAGTGGAGGGGCCCTTCCCCCCCAACAAATGCCCGGGCCCCGGGAAAAAAGGAAACCCCCATATAGCCCATAGCAGCCCTTTACTAAACCCCCCCCCCCCCCCCCCTTTTTTTACCCCCCCCCCCCCCCCCCCCCCTTTGTCAGAAAACCTTTGGGGTTTTTCGGTGGCACTCTGCAGCAAAATTCCCTATGTACACTACCTAGTGAGGGAAAACCCCTTAGACACCGGGGAAATTTTTACATGGGAAAGAGATTTTGTTGAATTCCCAAATTTAAGGCCCCCCCTGAAAAAAGAAATAGGGGGAAATCATTGCTGCAGCTCCCCTTTAACCGGGGGAAAAACCCTTGGGGGGTGGGAAAAGAGAAGGGGGAATGAAGGGGGGGGCGGGTGTTCCCAACCCCCGCACCCCCCCCGAAAATTTGGGCCCGGGTTACATATTGTTTTTTAAAAAGAGTTTTGAAGGCCCTGTACAGGGAGGTCATGGGGACTGTTTTGTCACCCCCAAGGGCCCCCAAAACATCCCAGGACAGGGAATCCCACAAGGTAAGTGAGAGATCGGGGGGGGGGGGGGGGGGAGAACAGAAGAGGGGAACTGACAAAACATCTAAAAGGATGGCTGTTGGGGCATGCGGGAAGTTCTAGTTTTTCAAGTCCAGCATTAAACATTTGCCACCTTTTTGGAAAAGGGTCACTGCAGCTGCAAAAAAATTGTCCTTTAAAATAATATACCCTTAGGTTTAGGGACTCAAAAATTTTAAAGGGTTTATTTTACATACACCACACACACCCCACACACTAGTATAGATTGTTTATAATTTATTTGTGGAAAAATAAGACCCCCCTAAATTTAAAAAATAGGTTTTGTGCATCTTTAGGACCCAATTTTTAAATGAAGATGCTGTCTTATTTTGGTGAACGGGGTAAGTGTTGGGGGAAAATCTAGTGCCAGGGGAAATATTTTCAGAAAATATAGGGGAAATTAAGGGTATAATAGGGTTTTTAACATTTTATTTTGAAATTTTTGTTTTTTTATTTTCCCTGGCTACCAAAATTCAAAAGATTTAAAGCAAATTAAACATTCTTTTTGGGTTTTTTTCCCTAAAATTTTCCCCAAACACTTATGAAAATATGTTTTATAAATAATGCTATGGGGCCCAGAGTTAAGGGGGCCACTCAAGTATAAAACATTGTTCCTTTTTGCAGGGAACAAGTAGTTGGTAGTTTTATGCTAACCAACACTACTATTTAGGGTCTCTGATATATGGCGATATTATTTATGGCTTTATCTATAGCTAGTTAAAAATTTCTGTTTTTTGTTCCCGGATTCAAAAAATTTACTGAGGGTTTACACCAACATAAAAATCCATTAAATTGTCATTTTTTTAATTGATATTCTCTCTTTATCACAGTTTCCAACTGTTATTCTTTATCTTGCTTGGTTTGGTACATGTGAATATTGTTGTAGTGTTTGACAATAGATTTTATTCTTTGCATCGCTATTAGGGATTTAGTGAAAGAATAGAAAGAATGGAATTTTTTTGGAAATTTTTTGTAAAACGATCCTATTCTAAAAGAAGGTGGGAAATTTTCCTTTGGGGATTTGTTGGGAACCCAAAAAATCTTTTTTTTTTAAAAAGGCTGTGAGCACATGGCGTGTAAAAGGGGAAAGAACTGGGAATGCCCCTTTCCATGAAAATGGGAGACAAGCAGCCAATCAGCAGCCAAACCCGCTTCTGTGATATTACCCGCCCTATAAATTTGGCCCCGCCAAATTTGGGATTCGGGCCCCTTTCCCCTGTTCTTTTGTACCAGATCTCTCTGCAGCAGCACCCAGATTGACTCTGTGTCAAATACTTTGCTTTTAGGGGGTTATGGGGTGAAATACCTTTCAAAAAAAAAAATGTATGTGTGTCATTTTACACAATGTTCCCGAAACCCGTGTTTTTTATTTTGGGTTTTTTGCTTTTTGTGCCAAAAAGTTACTTTGTTCAGTTTTTTGGTGAATATCTTTGAAATACAGTTTTGTGTACTTCTCACATACCCAATCTCCCAAACAGTCAATTTCGTCTTTTTGGGAAAATTTTTCCCCTTTTGTGCCAAAGAGTTACTTTTTTCAGTTATTGTGGTGAACTATCTTTGAAAAAACAGTGTGTGTATTTTCTCCCTACACACTTTCCATTTAAAAAGGGAGGTTTTTTTTTGGGGTATTGTTCTCTGGGGCCAGAGCTATTTTTTTCACTTTAAGGTGAAACAAATTTTGAAATACAATTGTGTAATTGGGCCCTATTTTAAAAACATTTCCATTACAGGGGGAGGTCATTATTTTGGGTTAAATTTTTTCTGGGCCAAAAAAATAAATTTTGACACTTATTTGTCTAAAAAAAAATTTAAAAAAAGCCTCAAATATTTAAAAAAGGGCCTTTAACCTACTTGGACAGCACCCTGCCAACCCCCCATTGAAAGGGTGGGCAGTCAAATGGATTTGGCCCCAATTTGCAAAGTTTTCACGGGAAGTGTCCTGCCCCGGGCCCGTATTGTGGCAAACAGAGCGGGGGTTTGTGAGGGGTGGGTCCACAGTTAACCCCCGGAAAAACTCGTTTTTTTTCCCCCGAAAAATTGGGGGAGACTCACCTTTTTTCAAGAGAATCAGGGGTGGATAAGCCAGGATTTTTACCCCAATGTTGTGCATCGATTAGATCAGCCCTGCCCCCCTCGCTCAAAATTTGACAAATTTGTCTGGATTCTTCTGGGGTATCTTTCCTCAGTACTTTTCTGATGTGCCCCACCTGATTTCCAAAACATCTGCTGCCCGTGCTCCTTTACAAACCAAAAATCTTTTCCAGGGGACTGGTATTGCCAGCCCCTTCCCCCTTTTTCACTGGGCCCCTTATGTAGGGTTCTGATGCTTTTGCCCCTCACCCCCATAGTTTCCTCATGGTGCTGCTGCTGTCCCTCCAGGGGTATGGTTCCCCCCATGTCACCCCTTGGATTGATTTCTGCTGCTGGGCGCCACCTCCTGTTATTTCACCAGGCTTTTTTTTTTTTTTTTTCCGGCCCCCTTCAAAATTAGGGCATTGTGCCCCCTCTTTTGGCCCCGATCTGTGGCTGCCGCCACCTCCCCAATGTGGAAAATTTTGCCAGTCTGTGGGCCCACCCCATGCTTCTGCCACCTCCAAAAATCTGTCATTGTGCCACCTGTGGCCTACTTCCAAAGCTGCCCAAAGAACCCGTCTATCACTCGACCACCCCTGTGGTTTCCTAATGCTTTTTTTCCACCATTAAAACCCCTTAAAGATGTTCCCATGGTTTTGGGTTTTCCCCTTTTTTTTAATCTGTCAGAAGGAAAGCTTTTTCCTCCAGGCTTTTGTCACCATTTTCCCTCTCTGGATTGATGCTGCTGCTGTCGCCACCCTCCTCGTTTGTCCCCCGAGTGCCGTCACCTCAAAATTATTTTATTGTTTCCCCCCTCTCTGCCCTGTGCTGTTGCTGCCGCCACCTCCACACTGTGAAATTGTGCCAGTCTGTGGCCTACTCATGCTACTGCCACCTCCACAATCTGTCATTGTGCCACTCTGTGGCCTACTCCTGATGCTGCCAACTGACCAGTCTATCACTCGACCACCCTGTGGTTTCCTAATGCTTTTCCACCATACATCATTTTATGATTTTTTCCCCTATGTTTTGGTTTTTTCCCTTTTTTTTTAATTGTCAAAAAGGAACGAAAAAAACAAAAAAAAACCGACTGTGTTCTGGAGAAACCGTAAGGCCCGTTTTTACATGGTTTCCCTTTTTTTGACAGGATTGTCTGTGTTTGGGGCCCAAAAAAAAGGGGGGGGATACCAAAAAACAGAAGACATGCAAAAATTCCAATTTTTTTTTCATCTCTGTTTTGGGTCAACTCCTGTTTTTTTTGGGGCTTTAGCAATTTCTGATGGGGGTTTTTTTTAAACCCCCCAAAATTTTAAAGAACAAAGGAACCCCCCAAAAAGAATAGTGATCAATGCAAAAAATTTCTGCCCACACCCCCTCCACTTTTTGGGGAGGAAGGGGGGGTCTACTTTTATTTAGCGTTTAAAAAAAAGGGTTTTATTTTTAATTTTAAACTGTGGAATCATTGATGACCCGGGGTTAAAAAGGGGGGGCCCAAAAGTTGGGGTCTTGGCCCTCTACTCGGGTTTTTTCTAGCTGACGCTGACTTTTCCCTGTCAAGTTGCATTCCCATTCAGTTTTGGTCAGTGTTGGGAACCCTTTTTTGCCCCGATAAGTGAAGTGTGAAGCGATTAAAAAGGGGGTGGGTGTATCTGCATGTTTTTACTAAATTTAAGCATTGTTTCAATAAACCCAAAACCCCACTCCCTTGCATATTTCTGCATGGCACAATGTTCTACAAAAATCATAAAGGCCCCCTTGCAGCCCAGGGGAAAAAGTTTTATTTTAAAGTGAATTTGTCAAAAAATTTGAAAGAAAAAAATTTTGGGGGGAAAAATTTGGTGAATCGGCTGAATCTAATTCTTGAGAAATTCGCTCTTCTCTTATCGCTATAGATGAAAACGTCAACAAAAATGTAAAATAGTATTATGTGGCTAAAATCTGCTGCTGATTCCTTAGGATGCATTTAAATGGGCTTTCTATATACAGCAGGTGAAATAAGTATTGAACACGTCACCAATTGTCTAAGTAAATATATTTCGAAAGCAGCTATTGACATGAAATACTTACCAAATGTCAACAACGATCCATCCAATCCACACAGGCAAAGAAATAAAAACCATAGATGTCCATAAATTAAGTTCTGTATAATAATGAGTAATGACACGGGGAAAAAGTATTGAACACATGAAGAAAGAGAGATGCAAAAATCCATGGAGAGTCATGACACCAGCTGAAATCTATCGGAAAATTTAAAAAGCAACCCTCCCCACTTAGTGTACCAATATCACGGGGTTAATGATAGCTTATGAAAAGGTGTCTTATTACAAAGGTGCCAAACAAGAAACATCTGACGATGGGTAAAACCAGTGAGGTGTCTCAAGACCTTCAAAACCTTATTGTTGTAAAAAATACTGATGGTATTGGTTACAAAAGAATTTCTAAAATGCTGACGGTTCCAGTAAGCACTGTTGAGCCATAATCTAGATGTGGAAAGAACATAATTTGACCATAAACTGACCACAACTAGGTGTTCCCCACAAGATTTCAGACAGCGGAGTGAAGAGAGTTATCTGAAGAGATGTACAAAACCAAAGGACCACCTGTGGAGAGCTACCAAAAGACTTGGAATCAGTAGGTACAAAATGTATTGCATATTGCTCCAAAAATACCATAGCAACAGTGAAGTTTGTAAGGTGGAACATCGTGGTGTAGGGCCGTTTTTCAGCATACAGCACTGGCAAACTTCAAATAAAAATCTGTTGCCATCTACAAGGATGATGAAGATAAAACGAGGGTGGACATTTTAGCAAGACAATGATCCCAAACACACAGCCAAGGAAACTCAATTGGCTTCAGATAAAGAAAATAAAAATGCTAGAATGGCCCAGCTAATTGCCTGACCTGAACAGAAAATCTATGGAGGAATTAAAGCTCAGATTTTCATAAAAGCCCAAAAAACCTTCAGGATTTGAAGAGTGTTTATGTGGAAGAATGGTCCAAAATCCCACCTAAGCAATGCATGCAACTAGTTTCTTGATACAGGAGAGGTCTTGAAGCTGTCACCAACAAAAGCTTTTGCACAAAGCATTAAAGGGGTTTTGCCAGGAGGACCCTTTATCTGCTAAGAACTAATGTAAACAATCACTGATAAAGAAGAGAGACGCACAACCAGAGCACAAAGTGCATAAGGGATGTGTGACATGTTCACTGAAATAACAAACTGCAACTGTGGTTCTTATACAAAAAACAAAAGTTTTTCCTCAGAGCTTAAAGCTCCTTCATGTTCTCGTCATCAATAAAGCAGGATCTAATCACACTACAACTAGTTTATTTGTATACAAAAGAAAACATTTGCTACCGGCGCCTTGAAAACTTTTTTGCAGCTCAGTCTCATCAGATAAAGCTCTCTCGCGCAAGCCGTCCACACTCTTGTCAGGCCGTATCTAATACAAAATTTGAAGAACCAAGGGGTGTAAGGAAGGCTTAGCTCTCTCAGACTTCAATTTTTTTTAAAACATATATTTTGAAAAGGATTAAAAACCCCTTTTGGGGGGATCCCACGTCAACATTACATCGTGGCAAAACCCCTTTAAATACATTTCATTAACCATGTTCAATACTTTTTCCCTGTGTCATATCTCATTATTACACATATCTTAATTTATAGACATCTATGGTTTGATTTCTTTGCCTGTGTGGATTGGATGAGTTGTTGCGACATCTCGTGTGAATTTCATATCAATAGCACATTTAGAACTACATATTGAACTATTATTGGTGACATGTTCAATACTTATTTTACCTGCTGTAAATATTGTATGTCTCTAGGGTGAAAAATGCTAAGAAGAGATTGATATGTTTAAGGATAGTTGAAGATGCCTTGCTAGATCAAGTTGCATAATTTTGTAAATTGAAGATGCAAATAAATGATACTAAGGGTATGTTCACACAGTGTTTTTGGATATGATTTGGGATCCGTGTTGGATCCGAAAATCGCATCCAAAAGAGTAGCGTCGATCAGATCCAGCACATATCCAACACGCAGCTGCGTGTTTGGATCTGTGTTGCATGCAGCAGGATCATACCCTATAGTTTATTGTAGGGCTCCTGCTGCATCATTCGGACCAAGAATTGACATGTCAGTTCTTGAAACGGATCCGAAAGATGGATACGGAAGACGCAATGTAAACGGCATCAACGATCACTCAAGTGGACCCAAACACGCATCTAAAAGCGTATGTTCACAAGGTCCCAACACGCCATGTGAACATACTCTAAGGTGCCTCATTAGGCCAATCAATTTGCAATATTTGATGTTAGCTTTTTTTTACTTAAAAGAACAATAAGCAGAGCAACTGTTGTATGTGTAAATCAGATAAAAACAATTTGGTCATCTCAACTCATGACATATTGTACTCTCTACAGTGGAGTTCACCAAAAATATAATGCCCTGTCTACAATTCGAGCAACAGTATTACAAGAGAGTGAGCTCAATCTGGTAGCTTAATTACACTTGAAACCACAATTTTGGTCTTCTTTTAAATCCAAATCTTGGCTTTAAAATAAGATCGGGATCACAACTCTAACTTCGATCTACCCCAGGCTAAAGCAGGTTGATGTGGGGGCTGCAAATACCTGCAGTTCTCTAGTCAGCCTCTGTGCAGAGAAGAGTGGGGAGGCAATGATCATGCAGTATTCAGGGAGAGAAGGAAGATCTGTAATAACTCTTCTGTCCCGGTATGGCTTCAAATGACTTCAGGGAGATGGGTAACACGAACTAGTATTCAAAAACTATTATCCACAGTATCAATCCTTAGCAATTATAATGCATATTTACCTTTTAGGTGTCAGATGTTTATTTTTCTTTTCAGATAGGGAGTGACAAAAAGAGCACTTGCTCATCTAATCACTCATATACGCCTAATTATGTTGTTTATTAATATAATAACCCAGATTCTAGGTTTACAGAAAAAAAAATTCTCCTCATACCATGTATTATTTTTGAAAAAGAAATAATAAAAAAAAATATACACGTAATTTATGTTGTGGCATCCATTACACTCTGTGCTATAAAGTTAATACGTTTTTCATCTCCACTGTAAATGCCATAATAAAGAAACATTAAAAAAGCTAGACTGGGGCGTGGCTTGGAGAGCTGAGTGGATGGCCGCACGTTGAGAGAGCGCCGCTACCAAGCCGCCCAGTTTTGCCTTTTTCCTGCCTTATATGCACCCTAGATGGGGAGAAGCCTTACACAGACGCCCAGGAGAACACCCGCTACCATTTCAGTGCCTCCGGTGTCGGGATTGGGCATAGAGCCCTCCATCACAAGGAGCGCGGGGAGACGCGGCTGCACAGAGGGCCCGGCGCCATATTCACCCAGCAGCAGTCGGAACACAGCCAGAGGAACGTGGAAATCCCAGCGCCTGTTAGTGGAGCCACCCACTTCAGCGCCACTCACCTCCCAGGACTCTGACGTGCCCTGTGGTGCCGACAGATCGGGTAGGGACTGTTGCCTGCCTTACTCCCCGCCCTCCGCTCCTCTGCACCACGCGGCCGCCGCCATCTTGCAAGTCGGCTCGGGGCCCGGCGGTGCTACAGCAGCAGCGGTAAGGTCCGTGCCTATATGGGATTCCTCGCACCCAGGTCCTGATTCTGTGGGCATAATTACCCGTGGCTGCGCTGCAGGGGCCTACTATCATCCAGGGGGACTTAGCACAAGTGACCACATCCCTGGCTACCGGCCCTGTAGCGGCCTTACTCCTGTGTGCCCTTCCTCCTACAGAACTACCTGGGGCCCGTTCCCTCACCGGGGGTATCTGCCACAGCCTCCCAGCGGTCTCATTGCCTCAGACTCCACTTCCCCCAGGACCCACCGGCGTCACTCCTTCCTCTGGGGCTACACGCTTCAGTGGCCCATTGGCCATCTTACCGGTGCCTCACCCAACAGGCCTAGCCGGTGCAAACCCCCCATCAGGGACTGATAATATCAACCCAGGCAATTGGGGTCTGGTGGACATTGGGGTAGGCTCCAATTCCAGGGCCCCCTTTTCTGCACAATCGCCGCCCTCCAGCCCAATGGAGCACTACCAACAACCGGCAGCTGCTAGTCCAGAGCTCCTTCAATCTGGTGCTGGGTCACCATATTCCACTGGTGGGTCGCAAGTCGGGAAAATGCCCCATGGAAGTATATCACCTTCCCCTCCACAGTTGTGGGATGCATCCCAAGAAGACTCAGTGGGCCCATCCATCTAACAGTCCTCTGGGCCACCGCCACACAGTCCTCAACCAGAAGCCCCGAATTATCGTCCGGTCCCTCAGGTTCAAGCCCCACCACTTTCACTAGATATTCAACAGTGGTCCCACTATCTTCAACTTCTACCGACTAAAGCGGACTTTCAAACCCTAATATCTGAGGTTAAAGATACCTGCAAACAGATTTCATTACTGTGACAGGATATTAAACATCTTACAGACAGAGTGGACACGCTGGACCAAGCTCAGGGGGTTACTCAAAGCTATCTATCCGCCCTCCATCCACCACTTGTGGCCCAAGCATCAGTAATACGTGATTTGGGTAGACATGTTGAGGACTTGGACAACAGGGGATGCCGGAACAACATCCGGGTCTGCCTGAAACCGTGAGCAATGACAACATCCCCTCCACGCTGAAGACCATCTTCAACAAAATTCTTGGTGAACAACCCACCCATCCTATTAAGCTGGACAGAGCCCACAGAGCACTCCGCCCCAAGGGGTTCTCGCCTCTTCCACGAGACGTCATTTGCTGTGTTCATGACTTTATAACCAAAGAACATATCATGATGAAAGCTCGGGCTATGCGTACACTGGAGTTGGAGGGCGTGCAAATACAACTATTCCAAGATCTTTCATGGGTGACTATACAGCAACGACGCCTCCTGAAGCCGCTCTGGTCCATCCTGAGACACCGTCAGATTATGTACCGTTGGAGCTTTCCATTCACCCTCACGGCTCGGAAGGATGGCCGTTATGTTACACTGAAAACACAGGAAGACGTGCAACTGTTCTGTGACTCCCTACAGATTCCGTTTCCTCAACACCCTGATTGGGAACTGGATGTTCTGTCCACCCCCGCCCTGCCGATATGGCAGCAGTCTCCGCAAAAGAAACGCCGTCCGGCCAATGAGCCTCCTACTGGTTGCAGACTCCCACATATTC
The DNA here is from genome assembly GCA_025379985.1 of Phyllomedusa bahiana. Taxonomy (NCBI): domain Eukaryota; kingdom Metazoa; phylum Chordata; class Amphibia; order Anura; family Hylidae; genus Phyllomedusa; species Phyllomedusa bahiana. Next base: position 60,488 of record JAODAL010019676.1, read on the forward strand.
CACCTCCTTAGCACTGACTAGAGGACTCATGGGTCTACCTAACATGTTCTTTCTCTCCCTTCTGGTCAGATAAATTTTCATTGTCATTTGGGAAAGAGTTTTTGTGGCTTATGTAGTCTGCTTCATTGTGGGCGGCTTGGTTTTTTTTTTCCCATTTGTCATCTTTCTCTTTTAGATCAGCCCTTGGTACGTCCTTTTTTTCCTTTCACTGTTTCCTTTTAGGGGTTTTGGCCCCGTTTTTTTTTGGGAAACGGGTTACCCCCCCCTTTTTCCGTCTTATTTTTCCTGCCTCTGGTGAACCGGGTCCCCCCTTTTTCAGAGGAAGGGGTGGTATTTTTTCCTGTGCTAGGACTGGGGTTCATGGGACCGACTTACTTCACTGGGCACCGCCTGCCCTCCCCCCCACCCCCACTACCTGGTAAACGTCGTTGTAAAGCCTATTTTGATTGTTATCCGGGTTTGTTCAGACACGTTGGTTTAGTTGATTGTGCCACATTTAAATTTTTGTTTAGTGTCTCCTTGTCTCGTGTTGTTTTGTTTTCATATGTGTCCTCCCTTCACACACGGCGATAATGGTCACATGCATAACCATCAACGCATAAGGGTTAAACTCCAAAGTAAGCTCGTCTTTTTTTACGCGAAATTCGCGCCTTTAAAGCAGAAAAGCATTTGTCCCGAAGATCACTTTGACTACAGGGCCCTTTTAATTTTGCCAAGGGTGTGTTTCCTGTTTCTTACTGTTATGGGTGTCCCGCGACACTGGTCGGTCGCAGGCACACCCCCCCCGCCCAGACCTCCCGCTGCGGCCGGTGCCGGGCCGAGTCGGCCGCGGACACCCCGGCACGTTGGAGAACCTTACCCGTCCCCGCTCCTGGGCCTCCCGGCGCGGCCTGTCCCGGGCCCGGGTGAGGGCGCCCTCTAGTCCCGGGGGGCGGCACTCCCGGGAAAATTTAAAAGGGACAGTACCCCGGTGATTGGTTTTCCCCCGGGCCGGTCCTATTTTGGGCCCTGCCTCTTCCCAGCCCTTTGCCGAATCGATAGGCCTTGTCCCTGGAGGGGAAGCTTCCAAAAGTGTTTGTTGTTTTACTGTTTCCCGTACTTCTGCCTCCGTCCTTGACCACGAACCATTGCCGCCTGTCTGCCCTTCTGCCGCCCCCGACTTGAGCCTGCTTCACGATTTTGTACGGGGCAACCCCTCGGCTGCCCCCCAAAGCAAGTCCGTCAGGGGTAGTGCCCGGGGTGTAATCGCCGCAGCAATCCATCCCGCTTTGCGGGGGCTCTGGTAAAAACCGGACCTACTTAGATTCCGTTCCCGGGCGTGGTTACATCATCCCCCTTTGTGGTGGTCAAGGATCCATCCCACGTCGTAACAGTTCGATTGGGCCCATGGATCCCGCCAAGGTGCCTTACGAGCGTCTCCGACCTCACTCCCACCGTGGCTCAGAAATTAAGCAGATCGCGCAGAAAGCGCAAAGCTGAACCAAAACTACTCTATGATGCAGCAGCCCCCCTGGCCACTCAGCAGCGCAAAAAGCGGCCGTGGTCAAGCAGCGCAGTCTTCCGGGACATCCGCCGGCCCCAAACTCCGTTTTCCCTGCCGACGAAGTTTGAGGGGGTCTCAAAGGGCCCTGCGGGGGTTCATCCCCCAGTGTGTCCCCACGTGGAATTTAAAGGTGGTCATTTCCCCGTCCGAAAGGTCCAAGGGGCCTTTGGTCAGTCTCCTATGGGGAAACCCCTCCCCTGGGCGAGCATTTTGGGGGACCGAGGCGACCCTATCACGGGTTGGCGACATTCTTGCAGGAGTTCCCGGAGTCTTCGAGGACCCTGCCGCGCCTCCTTGCTGAAACCGTTTATTAAACCTACAGGGGAACTCCTGTTGGCGACTATCCCGTGCAATTTCGCACCTTAGCCTCTGAATTGGCGTGGAATGATGCTGCGTTGGGCCCGTTCAAGAAGGGACTCCCCGGGGCCAGATTAAGGTGCCCTCGCCACCCGGGACTCCCGACGTCTTAAGTGAGTCACCCTTTCTGGCAAACCGCATAGCATCGTTTCTCGGAGAGACGGGGGGCTCCCCGGGAACGCGAACCAGCTCAAACAGTTGACTACTCCGTCTTGCCCAGTTTTTCCCGGTCCTCCCTGCCTCCCTCCAGCCACCCTTTGGAAGGGCCGAAGGGGGCAGTCCCCGCCTTTTCCCCGCAAGAGCTTCCCCCGACGGGGTGGGGAAAGTTGTGTCTTATGCGGCAGCCCCGAACATTCCGTGGGGGTTCCCCACTTCTTCGGAATGTCGGGAAACGCAGCCCTAGGATTCGTGGGAGGCGTCCCTAGGTGTGAGTAATCCCTTCCACGGCCATGCTCCCAGTTTGGTTACGTCCAATTCCGGGGATCTCATTCCGAGTGTCGGCCTTCCGGTTTCCGGATCGGCGGGGAGCTTTATGGATGCTTGTTGGTGACCAAGTATGGGTCTCTCGGTGGTCCGCCTAGCCCCCCCTTTGGTATCCCCTCCGTAGTGGGGGAACTTTTAAAGCGACCCATCCATATGGCTAAACAGTGGTCCTACAAATAGGGCCCTGACAGGGAAAGGATCCGTTCTTTTTTGCCCCGTTTTCCCTCGGCTGTTCTACGGGGGCTTCCTTTGGGGGTACAGGTCACCCCCTTGCTGGATTGGGAAAAGACGGGTGAAGTTTTGCGTTGGGGGCCCGGACTGCCAGTTCCGTTGTTTTCGGCACCCCGCCGGGTGCGCCCCAGTCTCCCCAGCCCTTCCCAAAGCCCTACCTGGTTTCCCACAACTTATCAGACTTCCAAGGGTTTTTTCCGAGAGGCGACTGAGACATTTCCCTCCCTCGCCCATATGTTTGCCCCAAAAACCCTGTACCCGGGACCGTCCTCCCGGGGTAGGTTACCGCTCTCCGTACCGAACTCGGGCGATGTCGGCCTATGAGAAGAAAATTACAAAAGGGTTTAATCCGCAAATCTCTTCTCCGGCGGGTGCCAGTTTTTTCTTTTGGAGAAGAAAGATGGATCCCTGAGCCATGCATTGACTCCCCCCCCGTGGTCTAATAAGATCACCATCAAAAACCGGTACCCTCTGCCTTTAATCACAAAAATTTTGACCGTCCCCGGGGGGGCCCAAGGTTTTTTCCAAATTGGATTTGCGGGGGGCATTAATCTATGGGACCCGGGGAAGGCGACGAGGGGAAAAGGGGCCCTTCAATACTGTGATGGATTTGAGTATCTGGGTAATCCCCTTGGCTTATGAACGCCCCCGGGCCGTTTTCCCAGGAATTTTGTCAAGACTTTTTCAGAACCTCTATAGTCTGTGTAGGGGTCTACTTAGATGACATCCTGGTATTCCCCCGTCTGGGACCCCAAACAGTTACATTGCGGTAGGTCTGAAAAGCCTCGGAAAAACCATCTTACGCAAAACGGAAAAAGTGCCTTTTCCCAGACCACCCTCCCGTTTTTTGGATACATAATCTTGATGGGTTGGGGATGGACCCCCCAAACTCTCTGCCGTCCTACAGGGGCCCCGCCTGTGGGCCCTGCGGGTATACAACGTTTCCGGGGTTTCGAAATTACTCCCAAAATTTTCACCCCGACTTTTAAAACGTTGGTAGCCCCTTTTGGGGGCCCTTACAAAAAAAAATCCCAAACCCCGAAACTGTGGCCCCCGGCCCCCGAAAAAACCCTTTTCCAAGTTGAAGGCAGATTCGCCTCCGCCCCGGTGTTATCCCGGCCAGTACTGAAAAACCCCTTCTTTCTGGAAGTGGACGCCTCTTATAGAGCTGGAGCACTGCTCACCCAAAAGGGGCCCAAGGGCAAGATCGGCCCGGGGTTTTTCCGGCCCTTTCTCCCAGAGAAAAGAACTATACCATCGGGGATGGGGAATTTTAGCTTTAAAAACTTCCCCAGAGAATGGCGAAAACCCTCCTGGAGGGTGTCTTTTCCCCCGTGAATATCTTCCGCCACAAAAACTCCTTTCTCCGACAGCCAATCTGAATCCTCGTAAACGAGTGGTTCTGTTCTTTGCCTGTTTAACTACATCACCCAAACTTCATCGAGAAAAAAACCCCCAAGGCGATGCTCTTTCCCGTGCCTCCGGTTGTGGGGGGGAAAGGTGGCCCCACAACATTTGTCCTCCAAAAGTTGATGTTTGTGGTCCCACTAACCCCCAAGGGGTACCCCGGGGAAGAGTATGTGCACCCCCCCCCCGGTTGAGGGTCCCGAAAAGGGGTCACTGTTCCCCCATGCGGACACCCGGGGTTTGAAAATCTGTTCGTTGATTTCCCCTTTATGGTGGCCGTTTCGTTAACGATGTAAAGGAGTTTGTGGGGGGGTGACCACCTGTGCCCGCAAAAAAGTCACCCCGCCAAAAACCTGCGGGATACTCCAAACTCTGCCGGTGCCAGCTGTCCTTGGGGCCATATTGCCCTGGGGCTTCATAACTGACTTAGCCCCTGAAGGGATTCGGTCATTTGGGTTTGTCACTGACCGTTTTTTCCAAAAAGGCTCTTTTTGTTTCCCCTTTCCCGGGGTTCCCTTCTGCGCCTGGCTCGCCAAAAATTTTTTTTTAAACACATTTTCCGTCTGCATGGACTCTCCTTTCATGCTCGGACCCGGGGTCCAGTTCGTCTCGGTTTTGGCGAGGGTTGCTCGCTACTGCAAGTGGAACTGGATTCTCCCCTTTCGTACCCCCCACAATCCAATGGGCAAGTGGGGGGTGAAAAGGTCCCAGGTACTTATCTCCGCCCTTCCTTTTTGCCCAAAAAAGTGATGGTTCCCCTCTACTCCTTGGGGGAATTTTTGTATAAATTTCCCCGGACTCTGATTCCCCTGGGGCTCCCCCCTTTTCCCTGTCTTTGGTCGGCTCCCCGCCCCCCTTCCCTGCCCTCTGCCTCCTCCGATGTCCCTGCTGTGGACGTTGGTCCGTGACTATCCGCTGTCTGTAGGAGACACGCCAGTCCTGCTTCAGGGCCCCGGCCCGAATGAAGCCCAAGGGCAAAAAAAAAAAACCCCCTTCCCTTCCTTTTTCCCGGGGGTAAGGTGTGGCGTCTGCCAAAAATATCCCTTTTAAAACCCAGTACAAGCTGGGTCCCCCTTTTTTAGGTCCTTTTGAAGTCCCGAGGCGCATTAATCCCCGTGGCCTAAAAGCTCGGCTCCCTCCCACCCTGCGCATCCCAAAACTCCTTCCATGTCTCCCTACTGAAGCTGGTCACCCAAACCGTTCTCCGGTCCGTGGTTCCCCCCTCTCCCGTAGCTGATTCACCAAATTTTTGCGTCAAAGAATTTTGGCCACTAAGAGGTTCGGGGAAAAAGTTTTTTTTTTGGGGGCTGGAAGGGGGTTTTGGGTGAGGAAGGTCGTGGGAGCCGGAGGAAAAAAAATTTGGTAGGGGTCTCTTTCTAATTTTTTGCGGGCCCGAAAGGGGGGGGCCCAAGGGGGGGGGTATGTTAGGGGGTCCTGCGACCCTCGCGTCGGGTCGCAGGCAACCCGCAACGCCGCAGCACCCCCTGCTGCGGCCGATGTGCGGCGGTGCGGGCCCCAGCTCGGGCGCGGACACCCCGGCAGTCGGGGAACACTTTCCCGTCCCCCGTCCCGGTCCCGTCCGGGCGCGCTGCTGCTCGGCCGGGTGCCGTGCGCCTCTAGTGCGGGGGCGCGGCACTGCCGAAAAAATTTTAAAAGGGCAGTCAGTGCCCGGTGATTGGTTTTCACCGGGGACGGTCCTATTTTAGCCCTGCCTCTTCCCCGGCACCTTTGGCCGAATCGATAGTGCCCTTTGCCCGGGAGGAAGCATTCCTAAAGTGTTTGTTTCCCTTTTCTGTTTACCGTCCTTCTGCCCCCGCCCCGACCCGAACCCTTGCCCCCCTGCCCGACTTCTGCCTGTCCCCGACTGAGCCCGCTTTCCCATTTTGTACCCCGAAAAACCTCGGTGCCCCCGCAAACAAATCGCAGGGGTAGCGACCTGGTAGTAATCCGCCCCAGCAAGTCCATCCCGCTTTGCGGTGGGCTCGGTGAAAACCCGGGCCCATTAGATTCCCTTCCCCCGGGGTGGTTACTCATGCTTGTGGTTCCCGAGGATCCACACCACTCCGTAAAAATTACTCTGCTTCCGTGGCGGAAAAAAAATAGTGTCGCGTTTCTCTGGCCGCATGTCCCCCTCCAGATTCCACTCGGATTAGATTCCTGGGTATATATAATCCCCAGGGCACCCTGCAGGGATCCCGGGCACTGCAAAACTTTTGCCCCTAATTCTCCCCCCCCTTTCCTATCTCGAGTCTTTGCTAAGCTTCCCCGAATTCCCCCGGGGGACTTCTGAGAGGGGGGTTTTACTTGGTGTTTTCCCCCAAAACTAGACAACACTCCCTCCAGGGCAAAAAAACCCCCACGAGGCCCTGGGCCAAGTGCGGTGGCATTGCTAAAATGGTAGGAAAAATGGTATATGACCTTTGAGGGGAAACACCCTACAGATCGGTCCTTCATTTTTCTCCCCCCCAATAAGCGCATCCCGAATAGATTGCTTCTTTGGGAAAAAACTAATCTTGCGGATGATGTCACATGCGCAATTGACCCACTTTCCGGTCCGGGCACGCGCCGTTTTCTCTCGCTTAAAACTGGGCCCCCTTTTCACCCCTCTTTTATTGGCGCTAAAAACCCTGTGCGAGGCCTAACCTCGAACAAAATTTAGTGCTCTCACTACCTTCTTTTATATAAAAAAAGGTTCGGTTCATCGGTCTCAACCTTTTGGGAGGGTCTAAGGCGGTACTTAGAGAAAAGTGTATCTCATGGGGGCGGTTTAAAAAAGATGCTAAAGACAAACTAGACCCTGCAGCGTCATTCTCGTCCTTAAGGGTTTTGATGTTTTTCCCCGGCCAAACATGGTACTTTACGCTCCTCATTGAAAAATAGGTCCCCCCTTAAAGGACTAGCGCTAAGAAAAGTTGAGCAAATGTTCTTTTTTTCAAACAGAATTTTAGAATTGGGAACAAAGGGAAAAACACTCTTTGGCCCCGGGAAATTTAAAGGGGGGGAAGCTTGCTCCCCAATCGCCTGGATGAAAATCATGGAGGTATTAAAAACCTCCCCAACGGTAAAGCCCCCCGGGCCCCCATGGATTTTTATTTTTATAAAGCATTCACATAGGATTTTGGGCCCCCGTATGCTTTTTCTTGTTTAATGCCTTTTTAGAGGGTGCCCCGATACCAGACAAAATGTCTCACTCATATCTCACCCTTACCCAATCTGGGAAGGACATCAGAATGTGAAGCTTAGACCCATAGCCCCCTTGAATTTGATATTAAAATTTTTTTAAACTTCTGGCAATAGGGCGAATACCTGGGTCCCCCAATTTGTCCCCAAAGTCAGGTGGGTTTTGTCCCATGTCGCCAAGGCGGGGACAACACTCACCAAGCGGTAGACTGATTGAGATTGCGAACCACAAAAAAACGAGGCTTGTTGTCAGCCTTTAGCAGAAAAGGCCTTTGACCCTTTGTGGCCCTTTTTTATTTGAAACCCTTAAATCCTTTGGGATCACTTGAAAATTTCCCAGGGGCAGTCGTGCCTTTATTCCCCTCCCTCGGGTTCTATAAATTAGCGCATGTGACCCCCGCCTTTTAAAATTCATAATGGGACACGTCAGGGATGTCCCCTTTCCCCCTTTACTCTTTATACTCTGTATGGAACCCTCCCTCTTAACGCTCTACCCTCCATTCGTGTCGGGAAGAGAATTTAAATCTCCCCTTTCCTACATTTCTTATTAAAACTAATAAAACCCACCCCCTCTTTATTCACATTTTTTATTTCTTTTTTTTTAAGGTAAAAATGCCTCCCAAAACAGAAGCCCTCCCCTCAATGTTCCCCCTGAAGCCCTGGTAGGCCTTCAGACCCATTATAGGTATAAATGCAATCTCCTCTCTAAGATATCTGGGAGTCCCCCTAACGCGGACTAAAAAGTCCCTGAAATCGGCAATTTTCCCTCCCCTCTTCCAAGATATCCACACCCTTTTGACTAAATGGCACGCTTTGACACTGTCTTTGATTGGGCGCATAAACACGGTTAAAATGTCAATCTTGCCCAAGTTACAGTATCTTTTCGAAACCCTCCCTGTCCCGGTTTTCCTAAGGGCCCTGAAATCCCTGCAAACGGCAATATTCAAATTTATATTGGCTCATGGTCAACACAGTATCGCTAAAGATGTGCTGATCGCGGGCAGGACTAGGGGTGGTCTGGCTGCCCCTAATATCCTGAAATATTATTGGGCAACACACTTGTGCATTATTCCAGCGTGGTCTACCTTGCCAGCTTTTTTTAAGTGGATGGAAATCGAAAAGTTATGGTTTGCTCCGTTCCATCGCAACATGTTCCTTTGGCATACCAAGAATATCCCATACTTTGGGACCTTGCTAGGTCCAATGGCTTTTACTAGATCCATTTGGAAGTACTGTCAAGCTAGATTCCCCTCGGCCTCTAAGGCAACTCCGATATCATCTTTTCTTTACACCCCCCTCCTGACTGCTAGCACATCCAGCACTTTTGTAACACCTTGGCAACAGCACAGTCTGTTCCGGTTTGTAGACATCACCCACTTCCGCACCAGGGAACTCATCCCATTTGCGGATCTATCCGATAGATTTAGTCTCCCACTTAGAGCACAGTTTTCATACCTCCAAATTAAACATCTAATGCAGGTTCTTACAGATGGCTCCTTACTCTCGAGCCCCACTCCCTTTGAAAGGTTGTGCAGGTGGGGGCACTTGTCCAAAGGCCTGATCTCGCAGATATATGCTATTTTAATTGATCCCACTCCAGACTCCGAGCCTTATTTTCCCTATATGCATAAATGGGAGGCCTTTCTGGGACGTCAACTTCCCTATCATATCTGGCAGGTTATCTGGCACAGGGCAGCTGCTTCCTCCGCTTGCATAACCTATAAGGAAAATCAGTACAAACTTTTATTGCACTGGTACCACACTCCGGAATTACTTCACAGATTCAATCCTGCTCTCTCAGGAGCATGCTGGAGGTATGGTGCCACCCCGGGGTCATTGAATCACATATTTTGGGATTGTCCCAATATACAATTATTTTGGATGCAGGTCAGCGGGGTCCTAGCGGGGACTTTTGGTCATAGAGTCCCGATTGACCCTTCTATTTATCTTTTGAATGTGCCACCAAGAGGTTTCTCTAAATTATCGGCCAAATTGCTCCTCATATTCTTATGGCCGCCAAGTGATCTCGGGCCCTTTTGGAAGCAACTTCCCCCCCTCCACACAGACTTAAAATACAAATATGGAGGTTCACGAAGAGAAGCTTACCTCCTTTTGCATAATAAACGGTCTCTACAATGCTTTGGAAACCAAACCCACGGGTTCAGTTCCGCCTAGGCAACTTTGTTTACTTGACTCGACCCCCCCCCTTTTCCCCCCCCCCCTTTGGGTGTCGCTTTAGTCTCTGTCTTCTGTTTTGTTTCTGTTCTCCTCAAAAAGACACATTTTGTACTGTCTGGGTTTGGTGTCTATGGAAGCACCCTATTTTTTTTGCATCCCTTTATTAAAGGGCTTCCTTTATCCCCTCCCTTTTTTCCTAAACGCCTTTTTTTTTTTTTTTTTTTTTTTTTTTTACACCATTCACATTTCACACTTAATAACTTTAGTTTAATCTCAGGTTTTTACGGTCGGTGAACCTAATATTTTTTTTTTTTTGGGGTTTTTAATTTATTCAAAATTTTTTTTTACTAATATTATTTTTTTTTTTATTTTTTTTTTTATTTTTTTTTCTTACTATTTTTTTTTATTTTTTTTTTCTTTTTTACTCCCAAAAGGGGAGAACTGTTTTACATTTAATTTTTTTTTTACACTTATAAGTTTTGAATTTTCATAATAAAAATTACATTAAAATCTATGAAAATTTGACACAGGCAGTGATCTGGACAGCACACTTTGCTCCTATCACTGGTTTTCAGCACAGACACCTCTAGGGGCCACCTTTTGGTCCCCCAACTACTGTGCACGTTCCCCCCGTCAGGCACCGGGTGTTCCTTTACTCGACAGAACAGGGAACCCTTTGATTGCGCCCGGTAACGCAAACCCCAAAAAAAGGTTAAAGCAAAACCCGGGTTGCGGAGGTTTTCCTCCCTCCCGGGCTCGCAGGACATGCCGGATCGGGGTATCCCGCGCAATTGCGGGGCCCCGCCCGCAAAACCCCATTCTGCAGCACGCCAAAATACGTCGCTGCAACAACGACCCCTACCACCAGTCAAAAGAAGGAGTTAAAGCACCTCAGTAAATACTTTTTAATGATACATGCTGTAAATTCAAAATCTACAATATAAAGTTAAATTTTAAGTAAGGTTTCTAAAATTGTAATGTGACTAAATAATCGTATGCTTAGATTTATTTTCCTGTATTTCTTAGCTATGCTTTCTAATACAGGTGAGGCTACAGTTGCTGTATAGACAAAATTTAAAAAAGGCCCTTAAAATTTTTTTTTAATAATGAAACACCTACTTGTGCCAGGGAGGTCTATAGGTGAACTGTTGAAACCCCAAAAAATGGAAAACCCATTGCCGGTTTGCGAGTTTGGCCCGTTAAACCCCTCCTCTTTTTCCTTTTGCCAGAAATAACCAATAATTTTCAGAGTAAAAGGTGAAATAAGGGACAAAGACATAATTTGTGACACTGAAAAAACAAGAAACCCCCCAAAACATATAAACCCCCAACTTTACCAATAATATAGACTCTGTGCCTTACCACCACATTCATGGTGGAACACCTTTAGGGCATAACACATCCTTTTTAGGGACTATCCATCAACCTTTACTTACAGAAAGGAAAAAATGGAAAAAGGGGGTAGATTTCCTACGTGCTAGCCAAGTGGTCCACTTGCGACCCCCCTGA
>JAODAL010019677.1:0-71372 GCA_025379985.1 Phyllomedusa bahiana
CCTTGCCCTTTAAAACCCATTTTTGGGAATCACTGTTTTGATTTTAAACCGCTTTTTAAAAACCCCTTTCAAAAAAACCCCCCAATGAACATTTGCGAAAAATAATAAAAAAAAACAGGCACCCCAAAGAAAATTTTTGTTAATTCTGCTGCCGAAAAAAAAAGCAAAAAAAAAAAAACAAAAAGTCACTTTAAAATCAAAATTGCCCCCCAAATTTAAAAAAACATAACTCATTCTCCCAAAAAAACCCATCATTTTTTCCATCACTTTAAAAAAAAAAAAGTTAGGGCCCCTTCAGAATTTTAAAAGATGGAGAAAAATCTGAAAAATTTTTTTTGTGTGTTTAACATTGCTACAAAAAATTAAAAAAACAAAGTAAATTTTTGGCAACCCTTTTTTGTAAACCGTTTTTAAAGCCCCAAAAGTGAGCGGCTTGTAAAAAAAAAAAAAGGGCTACCAGGATTTTTTTATACATTTTGCCGCCCCAAAAATTTAAATAAAAAGTTTTTAAAAGGGCCCTAATAAAAAAATTTGGAAAACACCCTTTATTAAGGGGGTTTAACAATACATCAATACATATACCGTTTTTTTTCAGACTGTAAAGATGCATTTTTTTTCCCCAAAAAATTTCCCGGGATTAAAATGGGGGTGCTTCTTATACTTGTATCAGCAAAAGGTTGGGGTACTGGGGGGGTTTTTGGGCAAGGGGGAAAGGTGGTGCCCCCAGGAGCCCCACAGCAAGGAAGGCAGGAGCAGAGTCCCCTGCTGCTGGAAGCCAGTGGAAAGGGTTTTAAATTTAAACCCTGTCAGCATTTCGTGTTCCTGAACATTTTAAGTGATCTCCCCGTTTAGACACACCCATTCGGCGGGGTTGGGATTTTCTTTTTCAAATTTCAGCTAGCAAACCCCCGGGAAAAAAAGGGCCCTTTCCCCCGGGTGTTTTTTGGACCCTAGCAAAAGCCCCGGGTCATTTTAAAATTAGAATTTTCTGAAAGGGATTTAACACGTACCACATTTAAAAAATTTTTAAGTTTAAAAAGAGGGTTGGACTGGGGGAACATGTTTTAAGGGGGGTAAATAACTTTGGTCGTGATAGAAAACAAAGGGTGGTGATTAATAGTACCTGTTACGGGGGGTCCACTGTCGACCTCCCTGAGTTCGGGTCCGCAGGCACACCCGCCACGCCGCAGCACCTCCAGCTGCGGCCGGTGCCGGCAGCCTCGACGCTCGGGGGTTGGGGGGGGGTCCCGCGGACACCCCGCACGCCTGGGGCTCACTTACCCGTCCACGCTCCTGCTGCCTGTTCCCGGTCCCGTCGCGCTGTTCCGTCAGTGCCGTGGCCGGGTGCACGGCGCCCCCCCGGCCCTCTAGCGCGCTGGCGGCGGCACTTCCGTGAAAATTAAAGGGACAGTGCGCCGTGATAGTCCTCACCGGGCACGGACCCTATTTAAAGACCTGCCACTTCCCCAGTCACCTTTGTCCGAATCTATAGAGCCCATGCATATAGAGGAAGCGTTCCTAAATTGTCTTGTTCACGTATTACTGTTTACCGTAACCTACTGCCGCCGTCCCAATGACCACGAACCATTACCATCCTGTTCCTGGACCTTACTGTCCTGTCCCCTACTACGATCCTGGCATCACGATTTTGTACCGCGCAACACCTCGGCTGCCACCCGCAAGCAAGTCACATCAGGGTAGCAACCTGGTAAGTAAATCCGCCGCAGCAAGTCCATCGCCGCTTGCGGCGGGCTCTGGTGAAAAACCGGACCTACTTAGACTCCGCAGCCGTGCGTGGCTTATACCATCTGCTTGGTGGTGTCCAGAGGATCCACCTACCACATCCGTAACAGTTCTATTCGGCCATGGATCCGCGCCAAGGGGGCCTCTACCGATCGTCTCCGACCTCACAACCACCGTGGTCTCAGGCAATCTAAGCAGATCGCCAGGCAAGCCGCAACGAGCTGAACCAATTGACAACTATGATGCAGGCAGCATCCTGTCCACTCCCGCCCCAAGCAGCAACAAACAGCGGCCGTGTGCTCAAGCAGCAGCATCGTTCCGGGGACATCCCTCTGCCCTAAACTCCGCTTGTACCATGTCGACGAAGTTGTGAACCGGGGACACCTAAGGCCAGCAGGGGTTCGATCACCCCGTGTGCCCTCCACGTGGGAACTTATGGCTGGACATTTATCCCGTCCGAAAGGTCCAAGGTGGCCTTCCCTTGTGGTTCAGTCACCTCTGCTGGAAAAAGCCGCGTCCTGGGCGACTCCACTTTGGGACCGAGGCGATCCTATCACAGCTGATCTGGCAACATTCTTGCAGTAGTACCTCAAGTCTTCGATGGAGCCTGCCCGCGCCTCGTCTGCTGAAACCTGCGTTTGTTAAAATTCAACAGCAGAGGAACTCCTCCATGGCGAAGACGCCGTGCAAATTTCGCACCTTAGCTCTGAATGTGGCTTGGAATGAGGCCGCGTGATGTGCGCCACGTTTCAAGTAAAGGGCCTCTCCAGCCATATGAAGGATGCCCTCATTGTGTGCCACCCGGGACCTCGCGACGTTGTTAAGGTGAGCTCATCCACCTGGTCAACCCGCATAGACATCCGTTTCACGTAGAGACGGTAGGAGCTCCGCCATGAAGGCGAACCAGCTCAAACACTCGGGCTACCCCTGACTGCTCCATTTTTCAGCATCCCCCAACCTGCCTCCTTCCCAGCCAGCCTTGGAAGAGGCCAAGCAAGTGGACCCAGCTACCCGCCTGTCCCTCCCACAAGAATTGCCCCGACTCGGCATGAGGAAAGTTTGTCTCTACTACTAGCGGCAAGCCCCGGAAACACTTCCGGAAGGGGTTGCCCACGTTCTTCGCCAATGTCCGGGAAACGCACGGCACTCTCTAGAGTTCGTGTGAGAGGCGTCCCTAGGTGTAAGGTAATCCCTCTCCACGGCTCAAGCCTGCCAGCTCTTCACTCCAATACCGTAATCTCGTTCCCGAGTGTCGGCCTTCCTGGATTCCGGATCGGCATGGAGCTTTATGATGCATCGTTGGGGACCAAGTATCATCTCTCGGTGGTCCCGCTCTAGACCAACCCTTGGTCAACTTCCCACCGTCAGAAGTGAACTATTAAGTGATCCATCCACAACCGGACTGAACCAGTGGTGCCAACAAATAGGAGCCCTGCACAGGGAAAGGATCACGTTCATCATGTTACCTCCGATCCTTGCCTCGGTCTGTTCTAGTTCTGGGGCTTCCTTGGCTACAGCGTCACGCCCCTATGCTGGAATTTGGGGGGAGACGGGTGAAAGTTTTGTCTGGGGCCCGGATCTGCCAGTCTCAGTTGTTCTTTCGGCAGCCCCGCCAGGTTCGCCCCAGCCCTTCCGCAGTCCTCTCTCAGCCCACTACCTGGCTTACCGCAACCATTTTTTTATCAGGACTTCCAAGACGATTTCCCTCCGAGATGGCGAGCTTGAGACGCTTCCTTCCTCAATTGCCCATATGATAGCCCCATAGACCTGCTACCCGGACAAGTCCTCCCCGGGTAGGGTCCTACCCCGCTCTCGCGTACCCTAAACCTCAGGCGAGTGTCTGCCTACGTGTAAGATAAATCTACAAAGGGTTCAAAAATGTTCCCAAATCTACTTCTCCGGCCGGGTGGCCGTTTTTTTTCTTTTTGTTTGAATAAGAAAGATGGATCCCTGAGACCCGTGCATTGACTACCGATGGTTCTAGAATAAGATCACCATCAAGAACCGGTAACCCTCTGCCTTAATCACGGAACTCTTTGACTGGCTCCGGGGATCCCCGGTCCCCTTCACCAAATTAGATTTGCGGAGGGCAAAAAAACTCTACTGGTTCCTGGGAATGCGTACGAAAAAAAAGGGTGGTTTGGGGTGGGAAGACCGGGCCTCAATACTACGTGGTGTCACTTTTGAGTATCTGTGTGATGCCCTTCGGTTATTTTATGCAACGCTCCAGCCGTCTTCCAGTGAAATTTTTCAATTGTGAAATTTTCAGAAACCTACCAATAGTTGTCTTTGTGTGTCACTTGGATGACATCCTGGTATTCTCGACCCTATCTGGGATCCCACCAGACGCAAGTGCGCCAGGGATCCCTGGCAACGCCCGTCGCGAGAACCATCATTTACGCAAAACTGGAAAAGATCCAATTTCACCAGACCACCTCCCGTACCATGGATACATAATCTCTGATAAGGGGTCTTCGGATGGATCCCACTAAACTCCTCTGCCGTCTTACCATGCCCCACCTTTTTTCCGCGGGCCATACAACGCTTCTTGGGTTCGCAATATTATTACCGGCATTATTTCCTGCAATTTTCGACGTTGGTAGCACCAATTGTTGGCTCTTAACAAAAAAACATGCCAACGCCGAAAAGGGCCTCCGCTGGCCGCCGAAGAAGCCTTACCAAGTTGATTGCAGCAACGCCTCCGCACCGGTGTTAACCGCTGCCAGGATACCAGAAAACCCTACTTCTAGAAGTCGACGCCGGTCATTCCATAGGGGCTGGGAAGCGCTTGCTCACCCCAAAATGGGGTCCCAAGGCCAAGACACGGACCTGTGATCTTTTCCAGGACCTTCTCACCAGGCAGAGGGGGGAGGGGAACATACCATCGGGGGATCGGGAATTTTAGCCATTAAACTTGCCCTAGAAGAATGGCCGCCACCTCCTTTAGGGTGAACGTTTTCCCCGTGAATATCTTCACTGACCTCAAAAAGTTCTCCCTCTATCCTCAGACATCCAACGATTGAAACCCTCGCCAATCGAGATGGGTTCCACCGATCTTTGCCCGTTTTTAACTACATTATCCACATCCGACCGGCAAAAAGAACCTAAAGGCCTATGCCTCTTGTCCCGTGCGCACCGATGTTTAGAGGAGAGGAATAGGTGGCTCCACAACATATCTACCCCAGTAGATTGCTCTGATTATCTTGTTCTCCCCACTAACCTCCAAGGGGATACGCCCCAGGGAAGACGATATGTGCGTCCCTGTCGCTCCGTGTGTTTTGAGGGACCTGAAATGGGGTCAGTGTGTTCCCGGCATAGCTGACACCCTGGGGTATGAAGGTCTTAAGTTTGCCTGATATTTCCCGTTTCTACTGGTGGCCTGTTGTTGCATAGACTATGTAAGGAGTTTGTGGGAGGACTGCCACCACCTGAGCCCTGCAACAAGTCCACCTCGGCCAAAACCTGTGGAACTACTCCAACCGTCTGCCTGTGCCTAGCTTTCCTTGGACCATAATGCCATGGACTTTTCATAACTGACTTAACCGCCCGTCTGAATGAAATATCGGTCATCTGGGTGGTCACTGACAGTTTTTTTTCCAAAATGGCTCATTTTGTTCCCGTTGCATGGTGCCTCCTTCGCGCCTCGGAGTTCGCCAACATTTTTTTTTAAACACATCTTCCGACTGCATGGACTTCCCTTACATGATAGTTTCGTCCGGTGAGTTCCAGTTCGTTTCGAGATTTTTGGCTAGGCCTCTAGCTCGGCTTCTGCAAGTGGAACTGACTTCTTCCTCTGTCTTAACTCACCCACAATCCCAATGGGCAAGTATAGAGGGTGAATCAAGGTCTTATGTACATTATCTCCGCCACTTTTACCGACTGGCCAAGCAAGGATGAAATGTACCGAGTCTACAACCTGGGCGGAATATCGAATAAATCCCTGGACTCTGATTCCGCTGGGGCATCACCCTTTTCCTTATGAGTCTTCAAGGTCGTCATCCCCGGCCCCTACCCCTTCCACTGCCCCTCTGCCTCCACCGATGTCCCTGCAGTGGACAGTCTGGTCCGTGACTATCCTCTGTCTGAGGGAGAATTACCTCGCCAGTCACCCTTGCTTCAGGCCTCGGCCCGTAATGAAGACCCAAGCGGGACAAGAAAAGAAGATCCCCTCCTTCTATAGGTCCCGGGGGATAAAGTAGGGCTGGGTCTGCCAAATATATCCGTTTAAAATCTCCAGGCTATAATCTGGTCCCCGTTTTTTAGGTCCCATTGACGTCCAGAGGCGCATTAATATCCTGTGGCCTAAACAAGCGCCGGCCTCCCTCCGACCATGCGTATCCCAAACATCCTATCCATGTCTCCTACTGAAAAGCCGGTCACCCATAACCTCTTCTCCGGTCCTGATGGTATCCCCCGTCTCCTGTAGCTAATTCCACCAATGTTTTTTGCCTTCAAAAGAAGATTTTGCCACTAAGACTGTTTAGTGGGAGAAGAATTTTTTTTTTGGTGGACGTGGAATGGGGTTAGGGCCAGATAGAAAAGGTCGTGGGAGCTGTGAGGAGAACATCTCTGGATAGAGTCTCTTGTCTAAGTTTTTTGCGGGCCAGGAAAAGAGAGGGAGGCCAAAGGGGTGGGGGGGTACTGTTACGGTGTCGCCCTGGGCTTCACTTACCCCCACTCTCCTGTTTCCCATCCCGGCGCCGCACTCCTTCCTGCCCGGCCGG
This sequence comes from Phyllomedusa bahiana, assembly GCA_025379985.1. NCBI lineage: Eukaryota > Metazoa > Chordata > Amphibia > Anura > Hylidae > Phyllomedusa > Phyllomedusa bahiana. The sequence continues at coordinate 6,468 of JAODAL010019677.1, forward strand.
GTTCACGCGCGCCTCCTCTAGCGCCCGGCGTCGGCACTTCCACGGGAAATTTAAGGGAACAGAGCGCCGGTGGGATTGGGGGGGTCCGACCGGGGCACGGACCCTATTTAAGACCTGCCTCTTCCCCAGTCACCTTTGCCGCATCGATAGATGACCCCTGTGCCTAGAGAGGAAGCGGATCCTAAAGTGTCATTTCCGTTTAACCTGTGTACCGTACCTTCTGCCTCCGTCTTTGACCACTAACCATTGCCTCCTGTTCCTGACCTTCTGCCTGTCCCCGACTACTAGCCTGCATTTCACACGAATTGTAGCCGCTCAACACCTCGGCTGCCACCTGCAAGCAAGTCACGTCAAGGGTAGCGACCTGGTATTAAATCGCGCCGCAGCAAGTCCAACCCGCATTTCGGCGGTCTCTGGTGAAAACCGGACCTACTTAGACCTCCAGCTCCCTGGGCGTGGCCTTATACCATCGGCTTGGTGGTGGTCCAGAGGATCCACTACCACATCCAGTAACTTACATACTCGGTTGGATCCCAGTAACTATTGGGGAACCAAAGATTTTCAGTAATGCGCCCTAGCCTCTTTAATTTAATTACATTAATGATCCCTTACACAAGGATTGCACAGTAGAATATCTATCTGGCAGATGATACTAAGCTCTAGTAAAGTAATCAACACAATAGAGGATAATGTTTTTATACAAAGGTATCTGGATAAGTTGGAGTGTTCCTGTGGCAGAGAAGGTTGGCAGACTGAGGTATAACATGCAAGGATTATGCACATGGTAAAGAAAGATCCGTTCCATGATTACTTGTTAAATGGAAAAACGCTGGGTAAAAGTGACATGGAGAAGGACTTGGGAATCTTATTGGACAGTAAACTTAATTGTAGCAGCCATTGTCAGACAGCAGCTGCCAAGGCAAATATGATCACGGAGTGTATTAAAAGGGGCATAGATGCACACAATAGATCATAATTCTCCCATTATACAAGTCACTGTTCAGACCACACATGGAATAATATGAGTACAATAGGGGCACAAGTTCCACAGGAGAAAGACACTGTAGATGCTTTAACATGTTCAAAGGGTTGGCAACAAAATAATAAAAGAACTGGGTGTACTGCAACACCCAGAAAGATTAGCAAAATTAGGGCTATTTAGTTTATATAGAAGACAACTTCAGGGGTGACACATAATACATATGTTAAAAAAAATCAAAGGTCAATATAGATATCTCTCCCAAAATATATTAATACCCAGGATTGTCAAAGGAACAAGAGGGCATCCTCTCTGTCTAGAGCAAAGAAAGTTTATAGATAAACATAGAAAGGGATTCTTTACTGTAAGAGCAGTGAGACTGTGGAACTTTCTGCCAGAGGAATGTTTCATGGTGAATTCACTAACAGAGTTCATAAAGGGTCTGGATGCATTTTTAGACTGTAATAATATAACAAGTTATAGTGAATAAAATTCTGGAGAAGTGTCGTTGATTCAGGGATTTATTCTTATTGCCAGATTGGAGTCGGGAAGGAACTTTTTCCTAAAATGAGGACAATTGGCTTCTACCTCTTGGTTTTTTTTTTGCCTCCCACTGGATCAACACTGTAGCACAATTGGCTAAACTGGATGGATGGTTTTTTTGGCCTTATAAACTTTGCAACCATGTAGCTACAGGAGTATGTGGAACTTTGTGTATCCCAGCTATCTAAATTTTTAAATGTATTTTGGATTTCTTATCCTTATTACTATTTTTGTTTAATATTGGCATCCTCCATACCATCTGCATATAGCTTTCTCTTTTTTCCAGGCTTCAACATGGCATCTCTATACTTTTGCTCTGATCAACCTATGACATTTTATGGTGTTTTCGCTTTACATTATTTACATTTTTGCTAGGTAGTTATGCGCATGCACCATATATCATTTGTAGGTTGCTTGTGATTCATCTGTTTTTGGATGCTCTCTATACTAACACATTCCTTTGTTTATTTATAATCTTTAAGGCTATGTTCCAACGGCTTATTCTGGGACATATTTTAGTCCGTAATTCGCGACATACTGCACAAATTACAGGCTGAAATACGTCCCAGTCATTTCGGTAATCCACAGTTCTCATAGAGAACTATGGATTACGTCTCCTCTCCCTGCTCGGAGAATACGCCAAGCGGGGAGAGAAGTGACATGTCATTTATTTACGGCGTATACGCGCTGTGAATAACGAATGTCTATGGGACCAGCGGGCCGCCGCCCCCACCCCCCGCCCCCGCTGCACAGCACAAGGCGTAATTGCGGGCGAAATACGTCCCCGCAATTACGCCATGTATAAGCCGTGTGAACATAATGTTTATTATGCTTTTGTGACTTCCTACAGCAATTGTACACTATCTCTCTATTATTAGTGATGGTGGGGTGATTATACATTTTAGACGTGTAATAGTTTACATTATTAGGTCTTGTGTCTTTTTACTTGTATTTATTTTTTTTATTGTCTTGTCTCAATAAAGATTTTAATATTTGCACTTTACGTCATGTTGTGTGCCAACAGATCTCTTCTTTTTTCTTTTCTAGACAGTAAACAGAAGACCAGGGGAAGCCAACATTGGAATGGACTTGAGGAGTAAGGTTATTTTATATTTGCTTTTTTTGGTTTGTTTTATTGGGCACCAGTATCTTATTATTTCATTTGTTGATAAACTGGACAACCCTTTTAATAAAGAGTACCAAATATATTTTATCTGGCCACTGGGGGCACTATTACATCTTGAGTGGGAAATTGATGCACAGGGAAATCAATATGTCAGCTTCTGTTCTCATTACTATTGCAGAAACTTACTGTTAAAGTATCTGCACAGAATTGCATAGACCCCCAGGGCAGCATGTCATTACTACTACTACTCTTGAAAAGGTAAGTGAATGTGCTATATATATATATATATATATATATATATACATGCACATTTATATCACATACATCATGAGCACACACGTAGAAGAGTTTAATTATCCCTTAATGTATTATAACATATTGCAGACTTACAGTAGCTTTTCTTTTGGTAGTATCATACGATGGAAATGTCTGTCAAATACGCCTTTTGAAGCACTAAAGCCTTAGTGGATAGTCTTAACTATGCAGCCTGGTGAGCTGTAATGACAACCTTTTTCTCCCCCTGTCTCCTATCGTGCCTGGTGAGTGACAGTCCTGTGTCTCACAGTCAGGTCATATAATCGTCACTTTCGCTCAATCTGCCTGAAGCAATGGACCTCGGTGATTGAGCTCCAAGAGCGAGCACAGTAGTATATATCAGCTTTATATCTGACATTACTTTGAGACAATACACATCCATCTTTTTTCCATTTTATGAGGTTCAAGAGCCCTTATGTTTGCGACATTCTGTAGATGTGTTTTTCCTCTGTGTCAGCCCCTATACAGAATAGTTTCAGGGGGGGAAAGCAAGCTGTCAGACACATCAATTACAACCACACTGAACATTTACCTTCTCTGTACAAACAAGTCCAGCACACTGAGCAGTTTAAGACTGTCACACATCACAAGCACCCATTCAACACTGAAGAGCATCGATGACCAAACAACAGTGACCTCAGAAATGACCTCATGTGGAATCTAGATTCTTGAGGAGGAATAATATTTAAACAAGAAGTAATTTGCAACCACCTCAGCCATTTTCTTTCTTGAAGGTGTAGCTTTTCTCCTCTATTTATTGGTTCTTTTTCTGCTGCTTCCTTTTCCCAGCACAACATTTACTAATCAATACTTACTGTAAAGGATCATAATTACTATATATATTTGTTTTATTTTTATGTTCTCAGTTTATCCTTTGAATTTTACAAAACATTAAACTGGTTTAAAAAAAACTGCAGCTGTTTAAAAAAAATCTTAGATGCAAATGATTGCTAATCTTAAAAAAAAGTATAGTGCACTATACAGTAGTAAGGTATCGTACATTACTACTATATAACCTTATTGAAACCTTTTTAGGTTAAGTGACTTCTGTATTTGAAGCCTTTTTTTAAGACTCACATATAGTGCTTTTCTTCTTTCGATTCATTCATGTCTGACCCTTTGATACTCTGTAGGCCAGTTCACGCCACGCTTTCTTATTTTCCACAGGTCCTTTCAATTGCTTGATGGGCCTTTGGTTTTCCCTTTTCCTTTGACCATCCTGAGATGCATTTCCTTTTCCACTGAATTTTGCCCTCATCACATGACCAACATAGATCACTTTTTTGTGGTGACTGTCAGAATGCGTGCCACAGTCCCTGCTCCGGAACATAGACGTGCTTGTGCCTCTATGCCCCGAAGCCACTGTCACTCACCTCTCCCGCTCACTGTCTCTGGCCAGCGTGCGCGTACCCTCTCCATACGATGCGTGCACACCTAATGTCAAAAATTTAAAGGGTCAGCGCACCGCTGATTTCACCGGGTGCTGGACTCTTTATTACATCACTTCCCTATACGTTCCTCGCCAGTGTATTCGTGTATTTTCCTAGTGTCTGTTGTTTTGTTTATCCTACCCAAACTTTTACCTCTGCTTTTGACCACGACTGCCTGCCACCTGCCTTGACATTCTGCAAATTACCTTACGATTGTCTGCCGGCAACCCTTACCTTTCTATCTGCCTACTGACCACATCTTACCTAATCCACGCAGGCACCTTCACTGTATCAGTGAGCAGCCACATCAGGGGTAGCAACCTGGGAGTCCCCCACAGCGAAGTCCATCCCACTTTGTGCAGGCTCTGGTGAATACTGAGGCACTCCTCTGACTCTACTTCCTGGCGTGTTTCAATTAGCCATCTCTCGTGGTGACCTAGAGGATCCACTACTGTCACCCGTGACAGTATACACTAGCCATGGATCCCATCAGGGTGCCTTTGCCAGATCTCTAGCATATCGAGGTTGTAGTGACCCACCAAGGCCAATGTCAAGAGGAACTATTTGCGGTGTTGCAGAACATCGCTGCCCGTCTCCCGGTGGGTGCATCTGCTCCCGCACCTGTGGTGAATCTTTGCCTCACTATGATGGGAATCCCAAGAGTTGCCAGGGTTTTCTAAACCAGTGTACCATTTACCTGGAAATGATGGCACAGCAGATTGCTTCTGAACGTGCTAAAGTGGCCTTTGTGATTACTTTCCTGTCTGGCAAAGCCCTGGTTTTGACCATACCCCTCTGGGAGTGAGGAGACCCATTGATGCTCGACCTGCAGCTCTTCCTAGATGCATTCCACAAAGTTTCGGAGAACTTGGGCGGGCTTCCTCTGCCGTTTCATTGCTGCTTCTTTTACATCAATTAGATCCTACTGTAGAGTAATATGCTATATAGTTTCACACGCTGTCCTCTGAGCTAGTCCGGAATATCAAAGCTCTCACAACCGCCTTTTTGAAAGGTATTGCTGGTAGAATAAGAAATGAATTGGCTGGCTGGAACCTCTCAACCTCATTTATCTTGCTACTAGAATTGACATCCGTTTTGCCGAGAGGCAACAGGATCTCCACCAGCAGCACGAATTTGGCTAGCCACACCATCTTCCACAACTAGTCCCTATCTTCCAGAGACCTCTACTGCCTTCTGCTATGGTCTTTAATGATGGGCCTATAAAAGTGGAGAGCACATATGTCTGAGGAAAAATGCAGACATCTTTAGAATCTCTGTTGGTATTCTGGCAGCCAAACTTATTTCCTGAAAGACTGTCCTGTTAGTCAGGGAAACTTCAACATCTAGGCTTCATGGGAGAGGTGGTCCTAGGTGAAGATTCATCCTCTCCTCGGTTGACCATGCCAGTCATGCTCAGCTTCCCATCCAGGGCCAAGTTTCAAATTTCTGCCTTCCTGGATTCTGGTTCTACAGGGAAATTTCATTCATTCATCTTTGATCACCAGATTTCATCTTTCTGTGATTCCTCATGACAGGCTTCTGGTCATTTCTTTCATTAGTGGAGAACTTCTTAAAGGCACCATCCAGTATCATACTGAACCTCTGTTGCTTCCGAAGGGAGAAGATCTCATTCCCTGTTATGCCACATTTTACCTCTTCAGTTCTCCTGGGTCTCTCATGGCTGCAACTCCACACTGCCATACTGGACTGTAGAACAAGTGAAATCAGTCGCTGGGGACAACAGTTCCATGCCCGTTTCCTCATGCCTCTTCGCTTGGTGCAACCCGTTTCTTCATCTACATCCTCTCTCCTGCTTCCAGGCCTTCTGACTCTGCATCAAGAGTTTGCGGATGTCTTCAGTGAGAAACAAGCAGAGACTCTTCTGCCTCACCTTTAACTTCCTAATAGTTCTTATGCCTGGCACAATGCATCCTTGGGGTAGAATGTACTCCTTGACTGTGCCCAAAACCCATGCCATGACAACCTATATCAAGTAAAATTTGCAAAAGAGCTTTATCCCCAAATCATCTTCTCCTGTCGGCGCCGGGTTTGTCTTTGTAGAAAGGAAGGATGGATTTCTTTGCCACTGTATCAATTATTGGGACATAAATAAGATCACAGTCAAGAAGCGGTACCTCTTACCCCTCTATGAGCTCTTAGACCACCTGCTTGAAGCCAGAATCTGCACTAAACTAGACTTGCATGGAGCCAACAACCTGATATGTATTTGTGAAGGCAACAAATGGAAGACTGCCTTCAACAACCATGATGGGCATTTCAAGTATCTTGTGATGCCCATTGGCAAGGACTCAGCCATCTTCCAGGACCTTGTCAATGAAGTCTTCTGAGATCTCCGATACATTTATGTCATAGCACATATAGACAACATCTTGATTTTTTCTCCTGGTCTCAAGCCATATCATGAACATGTGCATCATGTTCTAAGACAATTACAGACCCACCACCTTTATGCAATACTGAAGAAATGCTGGAGAATTGTGTTTTTGAACAGACCAGTCTGTTCCTGGGGTACACTTTCTCTGAAAGAAGTCTGCAAATGGATCTTGATATATTATCTGCTGTTCTTCAATGGCCACGATCTGTAAGACTTCAGACGTTCCAGCACTTCAAGTACATTTCTTCACATTTTGCCCCACTTAGAATGTTTTCGCAGTTTCCCAGTACATTATATGGTAATATGAATAAAATCATTAGAAATTACATCTCGTCCCGCAAAATAAAAGCCCCCATATGTTTATGTAGATGGAAAGATAAAAAAGTTATGGCTCTGGGAAGGCAGGGAGGGAAAAACGAACATATAAAAAAATATGCCCTCTGCATTGTCATCTCTCTCTGTGATCTAGAGGATCCACTACCGTCACCCATGACAGCGACCTTACCTTCCAGGCACAATTCTGGGTTTATACATTGAAGAACATCTCGGTTGGTGATCCTAGTTGTCTATGAAATTCATTGAAGTCCTCCCCACTATAGCTGTAATTTTTCGTCTGTTTGCTTTCTTTCTGTCTGTTTAACTACTTCTATGAGCATTCATGTATTATAGATGTGCATCGAACTTTACATAGGTTGCCTAGTTTTACAAACTTGTTTTTAAATATCCTTTTGGAAAATATTAAAGGAAGAGGGTGGAGGGGGTCCTCTGATATTTATTATTAGCCAGAATGAAGAGCAGCCACCCAGAGCATTGATCACAGTGGAGGGCTTCTCTGGTCAGTGCATTACACTAATAGGACATAGAGGACAGGCATTTAAGGAAAACATTTTAATGGGTAGTTAGGACTTCATCCAAATTATAAAAATACATTCAGTAATAATGTAAACATACTGAGGCACATTTATCAATACTGTCTAACTCTTAGACAATGTGAAGTTAAAATAGTCTTACAATGCACCACATTTATAATAGTGTGGATGAATGTAGCATATGCGAGAACTGTCTGGTCTAAATGTACACCTTTTTTAAGTTGACTTTATTTTATGCCAGTAGCTGCAGCAACAGTTTGGCAAATTTTTTTTTGGCACACAACTGCACATGGTATATGCACACCCCTTTGAATTAATCCATGCCCCTGTCACCAAACCCCAACACTTTTGTCGGGTAAGCCAGAGAAGGGTCTAGAAACTGTTTAATACACGTCATAAATATGGTGTAATGCATGTACTCTAGTATTTTCGGCACAGAATGTGACAGAATTTTAGTGCAAGTGCAATAATAAACATGCCCCACTGTGCTTATGTTTGTAATTTTGAAAATGTAATGACATTTGTAACATAATTTTGGTGTGTCATAGAAAGGCATTAAGGGTGACACGTATGATTTTTTTTGCGCATTACAGTACTGTAGAATGCACCTGCATCTATACTGAAACTATAAATGTGTAGCTTCGTAAGGTTGTAGTGCGACATGCCTCCAGTACGCCCTCCGATCTCACGCACGTTACAAAGTGTCACAGGGACTTTATAATGCGCCTGAGACTGAAGTGCAACCATTTAAAAATATAGTGAATGTTGCTGCGCTAGTCTTTGGGCTGAAAATATGCCAGACTTCTGACGCCCTGTTCATACATGTCCCCCTAAGGGCATCATATAAGAACAGGGCTGTGCCAGTTATCTGGTGTCAAAAAGCTTTAGTAGACCTGTTCTATAGATGTATGAACTGCAAACTTTGGTGCGACACTTTTTAATGTGTCAAAGACTTGGGGCGTTCTGGGGGCGTCTTGCACAACATTCATAATTATTTGACATCAAACTTTGGTGCATAACCGTTAGAACAGCCAGACCAGGTTAAAGGTGGTCTGTCTGAGCTAGACTTGTCATATCGTTACTACACTGTGTCTGTATGTATGAACTGCAGAAGAACAGGTTCATACTTTCTGGTGCATTCCACACTGCCTTAAAGCGATTTAGAACTGGCCTATCAGCACCAACTTTCATACATGTCACTCTAAGAATTGCCATTAATGGGGACCTGTGTACTGTTAACTATATTCAGAGAGGGCACAGATGGAACAAGGCTAACATAGGATCATCCAAATTAACCCAGAAGCTGAAAAAATAACAGATTATCAAAAGCAATCCTATTCACAATTGACTTTGGAGCCAATCTTGTCACTAAACTCTATTTCCTAAAGGTTGGTGTGCATATAACCTATAAGGTTTTATTGATAACATGACTTGTGTGTTCAATATTAACAAAGTTATGATGAAATAATAAAAATAAAAGATGTAGGCTAGGGCACATTTGTTCTGAAGGTTTAAAGGCCTGGTTTAAGCATGAAATAAGTAAAACCTGTAAAAGGGGTTTTATCGTTTGAAGCTTTCGTACACTCCATCTGATTCTATCTGTTTCAAATCCAAGGGAGTGTCTCTCCTCTCAGTAGGCTAGTCTCCCTCACTGAAGAGTTGTGACATCAATATTCTGTGTTAGCAGTGGAAGGGAGAGGATGTCAGCTTTGCAGACCTCCTGCTATGCTTCTCATGGCTGCAGAGCTCTCTCTCAGGCTGCATAAGCTCCTTGTAACCAGAACTTTTGCATTAGTGTAACCAGTTATACACACAGTGTGAACTAATGAAGCAAATGTGAGGAATGCTCTCTGCCCCTCTCCCTCTCCCCTCTGTTATCAGGCAGGAGGTAGAGCAGACTGTACAAGTGTCACGGCGCACGTTTCCGCCATGAAGCAGCAAGGCACGGCAGGTGTGAATCCCTCTGGTCAGTCGACACACCCAGGAGAGGGGCCGGGCTGATGATTTTAGGAGCGACAGCTCGGCTGCTAATCAAGTAAGGGTGTGTCGCACTTTGGGCCCAATAAGGGGCCGGAGGGGGCCCCACCAATTGGGCTTCGGGGCGGGCTTCCGGCACCTAGTTAACCCCCCTCATTTTTGTTAAATATTTGCTTAGAAAGGTTTTCCCCTTGCCCATTTTCTGCGTACTTGTTTGTGTTTGGGTCTCCTGATTTTTTTAAACCCAGCTCGCTTCCTTTACCTCGGGCCTTTTCCTTTCCGGGCTTAAAACTGCGCTTTCCCGACTTTGTTTTGTACCCCGGGTTGTTTTTGACCATTTTTTGCTTACCGTTCTTGGGATATACTTTTTCCCCTACGGGGACCGACCTGGACTGTTGGAAACCCTTTAGTTTTTCCCGCGGGCCTGCACTTACATGTAGGGGGCCCCCTTCCCCCCATTGGGGTTTTTGCCGCATAGGGGAGGGACGCCAAGTAGGCAGGGACAGTGGGAAGGGTGGGCACCTCCTCTGACGTGACAACAAGGCTGTGTTATATGGAGGGAGCATAGGGTATAAGGCTGTGTTATATGAGGGGAGAATTAATCTAGCAGTTAGTCAGTAATTGCCCAGATCCTTTACATAGAACATGACTAGGAGAGAGCACACAGTGGAGCTGAGACCCGCCCTTCCCCTTTTTACACACCCCAGCCCCTCTCAGGCATTTTTTCCACAGCCCCAGAGGGGAAAAAAGGCAAGGAATGGGAGGCCCCAAACACACGCAGGGGCGTTTACCATCTTGGGTCATGTCGCAACAGGTTGAATCATATCAGTTAGCCAATCACAGAAAAAAGGGGGGGTCCCATCCAGGGTGCGACGAATAAATAGATGCACAAATTTTTGCTCATATCTTTCTATACTAAATGTCTTATAAAAACAAACCAAATGCAAAAATGCTTATTTTTCTGTCTCCATTAAAAGAAAAAATTTTTTGTAGCGAAAAACCCCTTTAAGAAATAAATGGTTTTCCCTTTTAAAGGAGGGCACCCCTTTCCATTTGAAACAAAATATGTACTAAAAACCTAAAATATTTCATGTATACATCAGTATTGATATTTAAAATAATATATATATTGAGTATTTATATATATTTTAGTGTTTGAAGTGTGATTATATTTTTTTGTGTGCATATGTTCCACAGATGTTGGATCACATACAGATGTTGGATCCCATACAATAGTGGTTATGTTTCCATATTTTCTTCTGGAATAAAACTTGTAATATCCTTCTTGCTACATAGCTTTTACATGATCCTAAAAAATAAACAAAGGGGTTTTCTAAAATTTTGGGTCTGGGCCTTACTACTATTTTTTTTCCCTTTATTTGTGCTATATACTACATTTGTTGTAGTACAGAATACTGTTTAGAAAGGTTGACCAGCCAATAATAATTAAATAAATCTTATATTGCTCGATTTATCTTCTTGTGATGTTTTCAGGAAGCTTCCGTCTGTCACTGAACAACAGTTTTCATCTGTGAAAGCTGTTTGCCTTTTGCTCTGTAAAACTTTTTAAAAACCCCAGGGTCCTCTTTCCCGTGCCTTTTCTCACCACATTTCAAGGGCCCCACTCCTTTTTTTTTCCTCCCGGTTTTAAAAACCTTGGGGGGGCAAAAGAAAAAATTTTTTTGGTTAAATGCTACCCCCGAAAAAAAGGGGAAACCCTTTTTTTGGGTAATTGGGTCTCCTGGCCCCAAACACAAAGCGGGTTTCCCGGGTGTCCAAATAAACAAAACTACCGAGCTTCCCTTTTCATTGATTAATTTTCATTTTCTGTTTAGCTTCTTTTCGTTTTTTGCAAACTATGGGCACTATGTGCCTTAGTATATATTTCCCTTTTATATTTATTTTGGAAAAAATCTCCCCTAAAGTATGGGTTCCCTTTTTGGAGAACACTTCTGTGCATATTGCCATACATAGGCAATGTTTCTGTTTGTATAGGTGGCCCATAAATTTTAAACCATAGGTACTTCCTCTATAGGTTTAAATAAAGTAAAAAGCAAACATGCAAAAAAAGCAGTGTAGTGATTAACACAAATTTTGTTCCCTAATGAACCCAAAAAGATGCCAAAAAAAAACCCTTTTTTTTTTGGGCTATATTCCAAACCCTATTTTAATTTGGGGAAAACCAGCATTTGCACTATGCTTGGAGTTGTACACAGTTTTTTGAGTTTGCTTTAATTATACTAAACGTTTTTCTTTGGTCCATTATACCTACAAAATATGATCACTTTTTTCTTTGTAAAATTAAAACCCCTCAGCTAAATTGTATGACTGAAATGTATGTACAGAATGTGTTTCAAGAATGGTTTTATGATAATGAAGAACAATTCCAGCCCACAAGGGAAAAAAAGATTTGTGAAATCAAAAACAGTATGCTACCTTTGAAGCTATTTTTTAAAAAAATTTGCATAAAATAAATATGTATATTGCTGTGGACATAAACAGAGTTACAAATGCTAATGCAATTTCCCCCCGGGGGTTTTAAAAGAAGGGGCCACAACCCTTTTTACCAAAAATGCGTTATAAATTTTTAAATTTTAATACTCGAAATGGACTATACTTGGTGGGGTCCCAAATTAAAACCCTAATAATCAAAATAAATTTTTTTTATCCCCCGTAACAAACCCAAAAACTGTATTTTAAAAACTGCAACCCCTTTCTCTAGTTGCCTAATCCCCTGGCTGTTTTCCCAAGGGTTTTAAAACCCAATTTTTCATTTTGGTTTTTAAAAGGGCTGGGGTTTTACACAGCATTTTTTTACAAAACATCATAAACATTGGGATCTTTTTTTTTTAAAAAAAATATGGGTTTCCCGTCCAAAAATTTTCTGCAAAGATATTATATAAACCCTCATTGTTTCACTAAAATTTGAAAAATCATCAATGAAAAAATTTTTTTCCCTTTAAAAACCACTAATTTATGTACGATAGTGTAATATCTTTAACATATAGTCATAAAAAATTAAAAATACCTATACAAAATTTACTGTAAGTATAATTCATACTGTTTCAAAAAAAAACCCCCAATACCCAAACAACATTTTCCCCTAATACCCCCTACATAAAACCCCAAAAAAACGACCACTAAATAAAGACCAACCACATAGCAACAAACAATTGTACACCCGGTGCAAAGCATTGTACAAGTGATTTCAGTCATTTTTTCCCGCCCGTGACTCCCCAGTGACCCTCTTCTTTTGGTTTTAAATTTTTCTCCTTTTCCCCAAATTTTTTTTTTTTTGGGCCCATCTCACCCACACACCCTCCAGCAGTTCCGGGATCCAGTCAGCATGGCTCCAGATATCTGTGACAGTCTAAACCCCGAAACCCCTTTTTGAAAACACTTTCCCCCCTTTAAACTACTGTTTTATGCTGGGGCAAATTTGGGTTTCTAACTGGTAGGCAATAATTGACTCAATTGTTTAAACATTTTTTTTTTGAAGGGAACTATGGGGGATTTGGGGGGCCAAAAACCCATTGGAAAAACCCTCACAAATAAACTGTTAAAGGGGTTTTTTGCCAAAATGGTTTTCCCCACCTAAAAGGGTGGGAAATGTCCTTTTTTAAGCCTTGGGAAAAAAAAAGGCCGTGTTTTTTGTTTTTTAAAAAAACAAATGGGCCCCTCCCTGATGTCCCTTGCCCACCTCCCCATGAACCCTTTCCCAGGGGTGAATTCAGTTCCCGTAATTAGCAAAACATTGTTTTTGGGTAAACCACAAGGAAACGTATTGTGCACGAACTCTACATTGGTTTTGTTTTTTCCCTTTCCCCCTTATCTCTCAGGAGAGAAATAAATCCCAAAACAAGGGACCAGAACTGGGTGCAAGGGAAGGGAGGGAAAGGGGTGCGGGAGGAGCTCTGCATTTTAATTTCAATAAAGACAATTTTCAACCAGGAAAATTCCTATACAGCCCAAAAAACAGGCTTTGGGTTTTCCCCGATTTCCCTTTTAGTGCCCTGCATTCAGATAAGAAGTTCAAACAACGCAAGTGCAGAAGCTCCTGGTCCTAGCTAATGTAAAAAGTCAGGAAACTAAGGGCATCTAAACAAAGCTGCAGCTCTCAGATGCTACACTTTTTTTAATGACATATATTTAGAAAAGTGATTATATACCCATTTTAGAGGATCCCACATCAACATTAGATTGCGGCAAAAACCCTTTAAGCAACAATCTTGACATCTTTTAGCTACCATAAGACATTAAATAGCAACTTACTATACACAAATGTGTACCACATGGTGTACATTTTTACAGTAGGTTCTTATGGGCGACGGATGCCACTATATGCCTTTCCCATTTGTGCAAAGTCTTGGGTGTTGACTCCATCTCTAGTGTAGTACAATGACCCCACTGAGACATAAGAAATGACATAAGCGCGGCACACATATTTTTATATTCCATCGGTTAACCAAATATCAATTTATAAACTCTGATATCACACAGCTACATATCCATGTTAACACACATGGCCACACAGCTGAAGACAGCTTAGTTATAACATGACAGCTCCATCACTTGGCAAAAAGACTATCAGAAATAATGAAGATGCACATAGATATAACACATTTAGTCAGGGCTGTCATTTTTTGGCACTGCTACACATATGATTTTTATTATCTGCTATTTTTTCATCAGATTATTTTTTTCCTTTTTATATCAGTGTAATCATCTTAAATATTCCAGCAATCTGGATAGTACAGTATAGCTGGTTGTTGCAATTTTTTGGGGATAAGTAAGGCTATGGTAAGGGAGGGATATATCTTCTAGGTACAGCATGTGGATTGCCAAATAGATATAGCTTCGGCATCTGTCAGCTGTATAATTTCTCCCTGAATGCTGAAGTAGTGTCAATTTATAAATCTACATAGCTCTGCTGTGTTTGGTGCCAGAATCGCTCATGAATAGAACTCATTGTTGCTGCTGGCTCACATGAGTCTCAGTTATTCTCTTGCACTTTTTTCCCTTAATTATACAAAACCTATGAAACATTAATATGGAACTGCTTTCTTTTCAACACGTGTTCCATTTTGCAAAATTGTGTATAGGATCCATGAAAGTCTCCAGAGCTAAAAGTAATGTTAGGTGTGAGAAAGCATTGGATGATAATTGGAACATATTAGAAGCTTTGCATCTTCTATATAGGCATGGCATGCTTAATATGCAAATATGAGCAGCTGCAGTAAGTGGAACAAGCTGAACCTTTTGGTCACACAAAATCCAGTATTTGTTACTGGAAAGAAATCGTGTCTGTATGCTGATACATTTGCTTTCTGTACATATTAGACAATTTCAGTAATGTTCTATTATACCAATATTTTGGAATGCTTTTGTAAATGGAAGCAATGAAGGAACTCATGTTCCCTACAGCTGTTACGAAAAGAATCCAGGGAACCTTAAAAGGTTTATGTAGCTGACTTTTTTAACTATGAGTATGGTGCTGAAAAAAAATATAAAAAACAATACTCAGCGCTGAACGCACATTCTTTCCAGTGAGGCATCTCCTGGTCCTCTCAGACAGTTTTCTGTTGTCTTCCAGCACGTTAAAGGGGTTGTCTCGCTACAAAGATTAGCTTTCAACATGTTGGGAATAGTGATGAGCGATTACGTTGACTATCGTCATTGGGTCGATAGTCGATATCGACAATTATCAATAAGATATCCGATAGTCGATAATAGATTATCGCCGATGACCATTAAAGTCTATGGGAAAGGAACAACACCTTCATTCTTACACCCAAAGAGGGATGAAGAAGCTGGAATTAACAACCACAACAGTCAAATGGATACGTGCTACATCTTAGGCAACACACTTAGGTTATAAAAGCCACAGAAAAAAAATCACAGACCATTCACTATCCCTGTCTTGCACCACAGCATGACCCTTAAACCTTCATGACCCACAAATTAAAAAGTGCCAGAAGGCAGTATGATTTGAACCATCATTTTACTTGAACTGGACATTGAATATCCCTGTCCTGGAATGCAGCATGAGCCCCAAACCTGCATGACCCCAGATTAAAAAGTGCCGGAAAAAGGAGTCTTTCAACCACCATTTTAGTTGAACTGGACATTAACTATATCTGTCCTGTACCGCAGTATGACCATTAAACCTGTCTGACCCACAGATTAAAAAGTGCTGGGAAAAGGAGTCTTTGAACCACCATTTTAGTTGAACTGGACATTGACTATACCTGTCCTGGACCGCAGTATGACCATTAAACCTGTCTGACCCCCAAATTAAAAAGTGCCGGGAAAAGGAGTCTTTCAACCACCATTTTAGTTGAACTGGACATTAACTATATCTGTCCTGTACCGCAGTATGACCATTAAACCTGTCTGACCCCCAAATTAAAAAGTGCCAGGAAAAGGAGTCTTTGAACCACCATTTTAGTTGAACTGGACATTAACTATATCTGTCCTGTACCGCAGAATGACCATTAAACCTGTCTGACCCACAGATTAAAAAGTGCCGGAAATAGGAGTCTTTCAACCACCATTTTAGTTTCACTGGACATTGACTATCTCTGTCCTGGGCCACAGCATGACCCCTAAACCTGTTTGACCCACAGATCACAAAGTGGCACTATGCTATTTTGTACAGTGACTGTCACTTAGTATATTTTTTGGTAACTGACATTTGTTTACAGAATTTATTTAGGGATGTTTTATTTTTAGTTTTACATTATAATCATTTTGCTTTTTTTTCAAGTGTGATAACATACAACATAACCCCTCCCTGCAGTTTTTAAAGGTATTTTTTACACGTGTAGATGTGTTAATTCGTCCGCACACCCCATAAGTAATAAAAATGTCCTAATCATCCCCAAAACACTTCTTAGTTGAGAAGACATTTGCCCTCCTGGCTTCTGAGAGTGATTCAGCCAATCAATTCAATGGTTTCATTTTTCCTCCAAATCCTTCTTCAGTGATTAGGGACAGACTCCCCTGGAGATCAAATTATGCGACCCCATAGTGACTCCAGCCCCAGAAAATTTTAAGCCTCAAATTGTGCAATTTGTGTCCAGCCCTGGGGCCCTTTTTGACACTACTTAACCTCACAGAAATCACCTTTTTCAAAATCTGATTTTTTTAGAGAAATTTGAAGCTCTCCTGATTGCCCCTAACAGTGAGAGCTAGTGCTGCCGTCAGCCATCTGTTAACACAGAGGTCCAGCTGCCAGGGCCAGACTTACAGTGGGTGCGGTGAGAGCCCAGGCTAGCGTCTGTCTTCTATTAACATAATCTCCAAAAAATTGGGAATCTCGCAAGAGAACAAAGAGTGGCTTTTGATCACTATATTTACTATTTTGCCATAGGCAAACTTAAACTCTATCAGTTCTCTACTATTAAACACTAAAACGTAACTTTATTATATCTAACCTCTTTTACCTCTATAGGCTTTTCATTTTCGGCTTTATTTGATCTTGCTGATCCCTATATAATAATTTTTGAAGAAACATTATATATGTGATTAAGTACGGTCAAGTGGATATAGCAAAGTTGAATATATGACTATGGAAGCATCAGAGTTCATATATGTGTTTTTTTTCCCCCTCCCTTCCATCTACCTCGCGCCCCTTCCCCCCTCCCCTCTCCACTCCCCTTTTGCCTCTACTTTTTTTCCCTTTCATTGTTCCTGGGTCCTGTAATGATGACAGATATTCATCACGTGAGGCCACGGTTTCTATTTAACAAATTGGGAGCATGTATATTGCTTTTGCAAGGGACTATTCATATATGTACTCATATATGTAGAGATTTATTGTTCCTGCTTGCGGTGCTGGTCTAGTGCGAGGTGGATGCGGCTGGATGTTTGGGGGCATTTGAGGATACTGGAGTTCTTACATGCTCCCATTGTTTTGGGGGGATTGAATGGCTAGCTTTTGACCGTAGGGGAGAATCTTCAATGGGTAACTTGTGTGGTCAGACTGTGGGTGGGCGGGCGGGCTAGCCATAGAGCCTACAGTATTATTAAAATGAGTATGAATATTACATGTGAAAGAGAAGTTTGTTTATGAATATAGTCCTTGAGACAAATACTATACAATGCAGTGGAACATGATTTATATTGGGCCTGCAGCCTATTGGAATGAATATGCATATTACATACATAGGAGAAAAAGCTTTATGGGAAGATAATAGGGACATGGGTCTATTTTGCAGTGGAGTTTTATTTCCCAATGAATATGCATATTAAGATATTGAAGAAAGGGCTTATGGGAATTGACAAAGATGGCAGTGTGCTGTGAAATTTGTGATACCTAGTCTGCTTAGTTCATTCTAGGTGAGGCACGTATTTGCAATAATATGAGAGAAGTGAGATGGAAGCCCATCACAGTCAGGGTTTGAGGTGTTTGTTGGTGCAGTGCATTGGAAACGGGCAGTACGGTAAGATGGGGGGCAAGCCCGTTATGGAGATGGTGAATTTAAACTGAAGGTTTTTGGGGCTCAAAAGAGCATGGTGGCAGCTTCGGGCGGCATGTTATGAGTGTACGCGCGCGGAAGGGGGAGTGGGCTTTATTGTGGATTCTTTGATGGCTTAATTGGTGAGCGTCTGAATGGGGTGTTTACCTAACATAAATATAAAAGAAAGTGACTCAGCCCACATGTGATCGGACCTCTAAGCCTTGATAAAGCCGGGGTTAGCTGGCGAAACATGTCGGCGGGGTTTCAGCATGACGTTTTAAAAATTGTGATCTCTCACCTCTGTCTACAAGTGTCATCTGCTGCAGACGGTGTCACAAGGGGGCCTTATTTGTTCTGTGTCTATGAGATTAGGGACGACTGCCCAAGTAGTTGGCTTGGGATCCCTTACTGAAGCTAGTACTTGCTATAGAAAATAAGGCTCTCCTGTTAATATTGGGGTTCCACCAAAAAAATTTTGATGATAGAAAGGAGTATTTTCCTCTTTCAGAAGCAAAAAGGGTTAAATCATGAGGAAAAGAGATCAGGTTTTTAAAATAGTGTGTATAGAGGGTTAAGAGTTAGATATAATAAAATTACGTTTTAGTGTTTTAATAGATAGAAAACTGATAGATTTAAGTTTGCCTATGGCAAAATATAAATATAGTGTCATCTTTTAAAAAGCAGTTCAGCTGCCGGGGCCCGGGAGTTACAGTGGGTGCGGAGAGCCCAGGCTGGCGTCCGTCATCTATTTACAGGGTAAAAATGCCCATAAACGCAGCAACGAAAAAAAGTCGTGCTGAAGCAGAGTGCGAAGTGTGAGTAAAACCTCCAGCCTTCCTCAGTACACAGTCAAGACCTGGGTAGCGCTTGCCCTCCATATGATGCGGACCAATGAGCTTCACTTGGAAATACGGGTGGTTTAACGCTCCTGTTCCACCCAGGTGCCCTTTTTATTGGCATTCTTTTTCTCTTTTTTACTCAAACTTGCGGGAGGAAATTGTCTCTGTTTCTTTGTTCTCGGTCCATGCTCCATACTCCATTTGCTCTGAATAACCTACATCTGGTCAAGTCTTTCTGTACCTCCCTTGTACAATTCAGGGGAATTTTTTTACCAGCTATTTTTGTACATGCAAGTTGTTTAGTAGTTTAATTCTAGAAAACACATTTTTAAAATAGGATGGAATCCCACCATGTCTTTGTTTCTTTTTTTAATTGTATTAAATGGTTTGCCCTCAATACAGGGATTGCTAGCTATTTTAAAGACTTGCAAAAAACAAGTCATTTTGCAATAGTGTCCATTAACAGTGTCCTACCTATCCTGTTTCTGACAGCACCATCACCCTTGAGCCACTCTTGACAATTGTGAAGAACAAATGTCTGTTAGAAACCACATTTTTTACAATGGGACCTGTAGTTCTAACTGCATTTCACAGCAAAATGCCCCCAAAAAATTCAAAACATGACCCTGAGCCACTTTTGACAATTGTGAGAACATGTCTGTTAGAAACAACATTTTTTTATAATAGGACCTTAGTATAGCTGCATGTCACAGCAAAATGCCTCAAAAATTCAAAACATGCCCCTTGAGCCCCTTTTGAAAATTGTGAATAACAAATGTATGTTAGAAACAATTTTTTTTTTATAATAGGACCTGTAGTATAGCTGCATGTCACAGCAAAATGCCCCCAAAAAATTCAAAGCATGACCCTTGAGCCACTCTTGACAATTGTGAAGAACAAATGTCTGTTAGAAACAACATTTTTGTATAATAGACCTTAGTACAGCTGCTTGTCGCAGCAAAATGCCCCCAAAAATTAAAAGCAAGACCCATGAGACACATTTGACAAATGTTAAGAACAAAATTATGTTAGAAAAAAAATTTTTTTAGAAAGGACCCGTAGTGTTGCTGCATTTAAAAGCAGCATGAACCCAAAAAATATAAAAAAATGACTTCTCAGCCATTTGTTAAAAATTGTGAGGGAGAAATGCCACTCAAAAGCCACATTTCTGTTCCAAAGGACCCATGATTATTGCTGTATCTCAAAAGAAACATGACCCCAAAAAATTATAAATATGACTTCTCAGCCACTATTAAAAATTGTGTGGAGAAATGCCACTTGGGAAGCCACATTTCTGTTCCAAAGGACCATAATTATAGCTGTATCCCACAGCAACATGACCTCAAAACCCACTGACAACGCGAAAACTTCTAAGATAAAGTGAGTAAATGGAAACGGGTTGTCATGAAACCTTGCTGTCTTTTACAGTCTCCTCACAGCAAAACCACAAAATGAACTTTTGGGGAAACCGAGAATAAAAATTGCAGTACGAAATGATCATTTTAAAAAAAAAGTTTTCAAGGGGACCATTTTCTGTTTTAAGAGGAATGTGAAGTAAACCGCAACTAATCGGTGACCTCGGCAATTGGGGGGCCACAACATCATCAGAGATCCATGCCTGATTCATCTTGATGAAGTCAAACGATCCACATTATCTGTGGAAAGCTGGATTGCGTTTGTCTTTTAATGACTCCTCCAGCTGTGCTGAAGGTCCGCTCCGATATGACGCTGGCTGCTGGGCAGGACAACACCTCTAGGCGTGGCGAGCGAGCTCGGCCATTCTTTCCATTTTGGATACCCAGAAGTCATTGGGTCCGGAAACACATACAAAAACTCGGTGTTGAGACCAGATAGTCGTGGCACCATGATCTTAAGCTGGTCTCTGTGTGTTGGATGTGTGCCCTGTATTGCATGTTTTTGGTGAGGTGGAAAATAAAGATTGCCAGAAGTCACCCATTAAGCTTCTGCCACCTTGCCTGCTGCTCCCCGCTACGCTACTTGGCACTCTACTGCTGTACGCGCTGATGTTTTTTCCACCCGTGACATTTGGGGAACTGAAGCAGACGCAACAGATTTCTCCAGTTGATAAATCAGCAAGGTCTCCATTTCCTGCATTTTACTCTCTATTTGGGTGGGGGGAAAGGGAAAGTGGTGAGTTTTGTTTTACCGGGATCCAGGAGGGGGGCCCAACCCAGTAACTGTTGTTCATTTTGAGGGCCTTAATGCAAGGATCATGTTGGAGGAAATGGAGCATCCCAAACACTCATGTGATAGATGGAGCCTTGATTTCCCAAGCCTCTGGGTCAAGGGCACCAGCAAACTGATCTCCTCATCTTCCCCTCTGCCTCAAATTCGCGCCAACCTCTTTCCAAGGCAGGGACGTAGGTAACCGTCGGTTTTCTTGAAATACCTCCTCCCCTCCCCCTTCCTCCGGCACAGCTTCAACACAGCCACCAGCCCTACTTGCCTGAGATGTGCACCCTGAGAGCTGATGTGCCGCCTGCACAGCCCCCCGGGCCCCGAAACACTGCTAATGAAGACCGGATAAAATTTGAGAAACCGTCGGGCCTTCTACGGATTCGACCCGGGGAGAAAGGGCTCTGTGTCCGCATCTGTGTCCGTCACCTCCTCCGTCCTGGTGGGACCTGTTGTTTCAGAGTGTCCAACGATCTTCGTTCCAGAACTAAGATCACCACAAAAGCTCATGCTGACAAGGGCATTGTCCCGCACTGACCATTTTGGTGGCTTCTTCAAACTGGCAAGGTATGGTGCAGAACTCTTTCACCTGCCTCCACCTCTCGGTGGCTCAACACCCCCAGGTCCGCACCGCTGCTTGTCAGGGCTGTGTCACTTCGTACTGCGTAATGGCATTGCGTTGCTGCCACAATCGCTGGAGCATTGGAGGGTGGAATTTTCCCGCTTTGCCAAAGTCACAATGAGACGGTTGACGGGGGGGCCGAGCTGACGCTGCAACGCAGCCAGGCGGGACGAAGCAGGTGCGAACGGCGGAAGTGCGAATTCAACCTCGAGCCTTCCTCAGCAGGCAGTCCCCGACCCGGGTACTCTTTAGAAATTTCTGGACGACAAAGGTTCATGACATGTGCCAGGCAAGGGATGTGCTCCAGCTACCGATCTTAAAGGCAGCCAGCAGATTTCGCCCGTTTTTCGCACACCACCTTGCCTGGCACAAGGTTCTTGGCACCAGCCAGCGCTCGGGGTTCCGTTGTGGAGAGCCGTCCACAGCTCCTGACCAGTGTGTGGACGTCCTCCAAAACAGATTAATTTCAACACGGCCTGGTTTCTCTGGGCACGTGATGCCACCAGAGGACCTTGGAAAGAGCCCTGCACCATCCCTGTGGTTTTGAAGAGCGTGCGCCGAGCCTGAGAAGCCCCCGTCACCCCCAGAGACATCCACCAAGCTCACCCAGTGAGCTGTCACCAAGATATAGCGGCCTTGGCCGTGCTTACTAGTCCCATGTGTCCGGGGTCAGATGGACTTTTCCGGCCACAGATGCAGACAACGGCCCTTTAAATTTTAGATGACACGTTGGGCCCGGCCAGGGCAGGGACGGCTTTTCTGGCAAAGAATGCCTGCTTTGGCATTTGGTATTGGGGCAGCAAGGGCCTTGACATGGCGGAACCCATCTGTGTCCACCAGACGGAAAGGCAACTTTTCCAAGGCCAAAAGCCTGGCAATGGCCGACATTCAGGCTTTTGGCCTTGGGATGGTTTGGGTTAAAGTGTTTCTTTTGCTCCCAAACCTGGAATACAGAATACTGGCTGCTAGACTGGCCGCTGTATGGTGTGCAGGTCGTCAAACTGGCAGAAGGAGAAAGGGGTAGGATGGGTCTCTGTGGGTGGGGTGTACTCGTCGACAGTGGAGGCTGAAGCGTAGGCTGATCCCTGATCATGACTCTGAGAGACATGGGCACTGAAAAAACGCTTGGTGGTGGCGGAGGAGAGGAGGCGGAGACAGAGGTGTGACAGTGGTTGAGGCCCGGGCTCGGTCTGGCCTTTTTTGGCCAAGTGTTTGCTTCCATTTTCAACTCATGCATTCGCTGCATGTGACTAACATGTTTGGTGGTGGTTAAAACCCCTAAGGTTCTTGCCTCTACTTATGCGTTTACAAAGCGGGATATGACATCGCTGGGTGAATCAGAGGCTTGCTCAAGAAGGCCCCGGCTTGAAGAGTCCTGGACCTTTTTGACGGCGATAATCGAGGAGCGGGGTTTCTGCTGACCGTGGCTGGCGGAATCATATCAGCGGACTTCTGCAACGCTCGCAAGCAAATTCTGCTGAAAAGACCATGTTGGATCCGCAATGTCGTCATCATCAACACAGGTGACTTCGTCGTCCTGACAATTTTGCATCAGGAGCTCCCGCTACAAGCAGAGGGACTGCAAGGCATTGCCGACCGCCCGGGGATTTTTTGCCGATTTTACCGGCCTTCCTTCTCCTCCTCTGATGGCATCCGTAACTGGGCGTCAGAGCAGAGAAAATCATCCTCTTTGGCCTCTTGATCTTTTAACATGCTTTCTGACCCCAACCGCATTTTGTCATCAAAGAGGTCTTCAGAAAATGGATTATCCACAGTGGTGGGTAAAACCTAGTTTGACATTTGGGCTGCCCTTTGCTTTATGTTGGACGGATGCTGATGATGCTGATGACGACATTTGTGGCCGTGACTGGGAGGACGAGGAGGTAAGACTGCTGGATGCAGGTTGCATTAACCACTGAAGAACAAATTGGCGACGCTGTTCGTTACTGAGATTCAAAGGGCCCTGACCCAGCGATGACAGGCCTGACGGTCCTGCAACCGACAATCCGCTGGCATGCGTGTTGTCGCCAGCACTGGAAGGAGCACCTTCTCTCGTACCTCTACCTCCATGTCCTACCCCCCTCTTTGCTCGCTTACCACCTGCATTTCGCTCCATGTTCAGAAAGATAAAATTTGAGAGGGTATGGAAGAGTTTTGGAACGTCAAATCACAGCTATTCTCAAATCCCTCAAATCAAAACAAAATTGCTGGATTCAAATTTAACTGCAAGGTGGCTCTATCAACAAATCTGGACTGGACAAAAGTGCAAAAAACACGTATCTGAAATGTATACGGATAATAAAAGGTATTTTTGGCACCTATCAATTCACCTCTGGTGACTACACAATTGCTGGATTCAAATTTAACTGCAAGGTACCTCTATCAACAAATCTGGACTGGGCAAAAGTGCAAAAAACACGTATCTGAAATGTATACAGATAATAAATAGTGTTGAGCGATTATTATCGACAAAGTTGAAATCGGCACGGTATTTACGTTCATCGGATTTTTTAGATCACGCGATAATTTAGGTTAAAATCTGTGCATAATCTATTAATATCGCGCCATTTTCCCCGGCGCTTTCCTGTCTTTTTGCCGGCCACCCAAATAAAGCTTACAGAATAGAGCAGGGTGAGATGTGGTGCGACGTCATGACTGGATGTGTTTGTTGCGATTGGCTGTAAAAATCACATGACCTCGTTTTACATAGAACAGCCCTTCCGTTCATGACAGTGTGTGTCAGCTCTCATAGCAGTAGGACGTGCCTCTGCCTCTGTCCAAACAGCTCAGCAAACAGCTCAGCGAAATTATTTTATTTTTCACAGAGACAGCTCTACTTTTAGCTGTGATCCTTAGAAGTTATTTAGATCAGAGTTTTTGCATATTTTAGGTAGTTAGGCAGAGAATTTTAAAAGGGTTTGCATCTACCGCTGTAAAGTCACGGGGGGAACGAGGGGGGGGGCCCCCCCGCGGGCGAACACAGACAAGCTCTATAAAGGATAATGGATATTGCACAGCCAAAACTTTGTTTAGAAATCACAGAAATTATAAACCCAGTCCTAAAATATAACTTTTAATGAATATACAATAAAATCTCACAACAATACAAACATATACCAGTGCTACGTGTCTATCTAAGGTATACTGGACACATGGAGTATTTTCAGGTGTATTCACCCAAGGAGGTAACACTCCAAAAAGCCTAAACTTTCCACTATTAAATCCTAAAATACAAAAAGGATGGCCCCACCTCTCGATGGCTCACCATGTTGAATATCTATCTAGAAGGGTGAATGGTCCAAAACCTGTAATACCCTAGACAGTTGTGACCTAAAAACACATATACAAAAACCTATATATAGAAGCCCATGATAAAGGCAATTAGTTACTAGATTAGATTATGTTAACCTGAATGCAATATATATATATCATCATTTGGGTATATTACTTCCCTTTGCATTCGATGGACTTCCCAACGCGTTTCATCCTCTATAATCGCTGAGGACTCATCAGGGGAATATGTCTAATCCTTCCATAGAGGCCAAATAGTGTACGTAGCACTCTTAGATGCATAGATGTGCCTCACTAGTCTCACTCAAACCACCAGTTTAAATATCAACATTTCAGGTCAAGAAACGCCTACTATGTGGGTGTATACCTTTCTCTGATTTGACCCCTGTCATATGCTGTTACAAAATACATATTTCCTACCTGTTGAAAGACGCCGGCATTCTACTTCCCTGAACGAAATACCCGCGTCCCATACTCGCTACGTCATGGGGATAATCCCGTGAGAATAGAGAAATCTCGCGCATGAGCAATAGCGATCTCCAGCTCTCGGTACTCGCGCATGCGCGGTCGCCGAACAACTCACGGAACCTAGAGGCTATTATAGGAAGCCTACACAGGCGAATAATGGCCATATGCGGTGAAGTATGTAGGATAGTATATGCGCATAAAGTTAATTCATATAAATCAAATTTAAATAGGATGGGCATTTTATACAAAAATACAAGTTAGGAAAAGAGTGGGGGTCTCTTCATCCACAGATACCATAAAAGGTACAGTTTCACAGACAAAAGGTATCACCAATATGACAATCAATAATACTGCCCCTATGATAAAAGCCAGCAAGTGAGGCATATATTTATATAAATCAAAAAGATGTCACAAATGATATTCAGATCAAATAAGCTCAATGGGCAATCATGCCCCGATGGACCACCACATCAATGTGTGATTTAGCAAACCAGACTCAAACCAGAAAAATGTAACCTAAGTTTCAGATAAAAAAACTTTGTTTAGACATTGCATTGCCTTATATTAGGATACAGATCTTTTCTAGTAACTGCAGGTCTATTTGTTAGGTGCAAAACTCCACTTTTATTCTCAGTATACATTTCAGACAGGTGTTCTTTTTCAATTTGGCCCAGTCCAGCTTTGTTGATATAGCCACCCTGCACTTAAATTTGAATACAGCAAATTTTTTAGTCAACCACAGGTTGATAGGTGCCAAAAAATACCTTTTATTATCAGTATACATTTCAGATACGTGTTTTTTTCACTTTGGCGCAGGCAGCTGTGTTGATAGAGCCACCTTGCAGTTAAATTTGAATCCAGCAACTTTGTAGTCACCATAGGTGTACTGATAGGTGCCAAAAATACCTTTTAATATCTGTACACATTTCAGACAGGTGTTTTTTTTCACTTATGGGCATCAAGCTTTGTTGATAGAACTACTTGCAGTTAAATTTGAATCCAGCAACTTTGTAGTCACCACAGGTTGATAGGTGCCAAAAAACACCTTTTATTTTCAGTATACATTTCAGATACGTGTTTTTTTTCACTTTGGCGCAGGGAGCTGTGTTGATAGAGCCACCTTGCAGTTAAATTTGAATCCAGCAACTTAGTAGTCACCACAGGGGTACTGATAGGTCCAAAAATACCTTTTAATATCCGTAAAACATTTTAGACAGGTGTTTCTTTTTACTTTTGGTCAGTCAAGCTTTGTTGATAGAACTACTTTGGGAGTTAAATTTGAATACAGCAATTTAGTAGTCACCACAGGTGAATTGATAGGTGCCAAAAAAATACCTTTAAAGATCTCGTATACATTTCAGACAGGTGTTTTTTCACTTTTGGTCACCAAGCTTTGTTGATAGATCTACTTTGCAGCTAAATTTGAATACAGCAATTTTGTAGTCACCACAGGTGTACTGATAGTGCAAAAATACCTTTAATATCCGATACATTTCAGACAGGTGTTTTTTTCCACTTTTGGTCAGTCAAGCTTTGTTGATAATCTACTTTGCAGTTAAATTTAAATCCAGCAATTTTGTATCCCCCACAGTTTAAATGGGTTGCCAAAAAATACCTTTTATTTCAAACATTTCGATACTGTTTTTTTTTTCACTTTGGCGCAGGCACTGTTTTTGATAAGCCCCCTTTTTGCAGTTAAATTTAAATCCAGCAACTTTGCAGTCACCACAGTATACGTAGGTGCCAAAAATACCTTTTAATATCCGTATACATTTCGACGGGTGTTTTTTCACTTATGGTCATAAAGTTTTGTTGATAGATCTACTTTCAGTTAAATTTGAATCCACAATTTTGTGTCACCACAGGTTGAAAGGTGCCAAAAAATACCTTTTATATATAACATTTCAGATACTGTTTTTTTTCATTTTGGCGCAGGCCAGCTGTGTTGATAGACCCCTTCAGTTAAATTTTGAACCAGCAATTTTGTTTTGATCTGAGGGATTTGAGAATACTGTGATTTCCCGTCTTTAAAAGAGATTTCCAAAACTCTTCCATACCTTTTATATTTCAAACATGGACGAAATTCAGCTGGTAAGCGAGCAAAAGAGGGGGGTGGGAGAGGGAGGTAGAGGTACGAAGAAGGGCTCCTTCCAGGCGGCGAAAACACGCAGCCAGGGGATCGTCTTGCAGGACCGGGGCCCGTCATCGCTGGTGGGGGCCCCTATGAATCCCAGTAACAAACAGCGTCGAAAACTGTTTTAGTGGTTAATGCAACCTCCCATCTAGCATTTTTTACCCCCTCGCCTCCCAGTCACAGCCACAAATGCGTCACAGCATCACAGCATCCGTCCAACAAAAAGCAGCCCAAATTTTAACTCGTGTACCCACCACGTGGGAAAACCATTTTCTGAAACTTTTTTGATGACAAAATGCGTTTGGGGCAGAAGGCATGTTAAAAGACAAGAGGGCCCAAAAAGATGATTTTCTCTGCTCTGACGCCCTTACGATGGGCCCTCAGAGGGGGAGAAGGAAGCCCGGGCAATCGGGAAAAAACCCGGGCGGTCCGAAAAGCCTTGCTCCCTCTTTGCTTTTACCCCCCCAGCTCCTGGATCGAATGTCAGGGCGACGAAGTCACCTGTGTTTATTGATGATGATGACGACATTGCGGATCCAACGAGTTCTTTTCAGCAGAATTTGCTTGGCGAGCGCTCATCACTGACCAGGAGGAAGACGATGGGTGTGTCAGTACAGTCCCTGCCATCAAAAAGGTTAGAGGGGGTCGCAGAAGTCCCGCTGATATGATTCCCCCAGCCACGTCAGCGAAACCCAGCTCTCGTTTTATCGCCGTCAAAAAGGTCCAGGACCACTCAAGCCTGGCCTACTTTGAGCAAGCCTCATGATTCACCCAGTGATTGTCAATATTGGGGGCCCCCCCCCCCCCACGCCCTTTTGCCGTAAACCGCATATAGTTAAGAGGCAAGAACCTTAGGTGGTTAACCACCACCAACATGTCTAGTCAACATGCAGCGAATGGAGAGTTGAAAATGGAGGCCACAACCTATGGCAAAAAAGGCCAGACCGACGCCGGGCCTCCCCACCACTGTCACACCCTCTGTCTCCTCCTCCTCCTCCTCCGCCACCACTAAGCGTTTCCTCAGCTGCCCATGTCTCCTCAGAGTCAAGATCAGGGATCAGCCTCCGCTTTCAGCATCCACTGTCAGCCCGGAGTACCACCAACACCACCAGAGACCCATCCTACCCCTTCTCTTTCCCCGGCAGTTTGATACCAGCACGCCCGTAACAGCCATCCAGTCTAGCATGCCTGCCTTCTGTCTTACAGGTTTGGGATCAGAAGAAACACTAACCCCAAACCATCCCTCAAGCCAAAAGCCTGAAAATTTTCGGCATTGCCCCAGGCATTGGCTTGAAATGTTGCTTTCCGTCCTGGTGACACAGATTGGGTTCCGCCACGTCATGCCCTCGCCTTGCCCCCAATACAGATGCCCGAGCAGGCATTTCTTTGCCAGCAAAGCCTCCCTGCCCGGCCAGCCACGCTCATCTAAATATCAAGCGCGTTGAACCAACCCCCCCCACCTGCATCTGTGGCCGGAAAATCCATCTGACCACCGACACATTGACTAGTAAGCACGTCCACGTCCGCTATATCTCTGTAACAGGCTCACTGTGTGAGCTGGTGATGTCCCTCTGGGGGTGACTGTGCTCTCAGGCTCGGCGCACGCTCTTCCAAAAACCGCAGGAAGTGGTGCAGGGCACGTTTCCCCCAAGGTCCCTCTGTGGCATCACGAGCCCAGAGAAATCAGGCCGTGTTGAAATTAATTCTGTCTTGGAGACAGTCCACCACACAGGTCAGGAGCTGTGGAACGGCTCTCCCAACGAGACCGAGCGCTGGCTGGGTGCAAAGAACCAATGTGCCAGGCAAGGGTGTGCGATAACGGCGAAATCTGCTGCCGCCCTTAAGATCGGTAGGCCTGGAGCACATCCCTTGCCTGGCAAGCATGTCATGAACCCTTGTCGTCCAGAAATTTCTAAAGAGCTACCCGGGTCTGGACTGTGCTGCTGAGGAGGCTCGAAGTCTAGGTATCGCACTTCCGCCGTTCGCACCCTGCTTTCGACCGCCTGGCTGCGTTGCAAGCGTAAGCTCGGCCCTCCCCGTCACCGACTCATTGATTGACATGGCAACACGCAGGAATTCCACCTCCATCATGCTCCAGCGATTGTGGCAAGCGTGCAATGCCATAACGCAGTACGCAGTGACACATGGCCTGACTAGCACGGTGCGGACCCTCGGGGTGTTGTAGCCACCGAGAGTGGGGATGCAGGGTGAAAGAGCACTGAGCACCATCCTTGCCAGTTTTGAAGAAGGCCAACCAAACGGTCATGCGGACGATGCCCATGTCAGCATGAGCATCGTGGTGATCTTAGTTTCTGGAAACGATCGTTGGACACTCTGAAAACAATCAGGTTTCCCGCCAGCGACGGAGGAGGAGACGGTACACAGGATGCGGACACAGAGCCTTTCACTCCATCGAATCCACAAGGCCCGACAGTTTCTCAATTTTATCTGTCTTCATTAGGCAGTGGTTGCGGGGTCCAGGGAAGTGCAATGGCGCGCATCTTCTCTCATGTGCATCATTTGAGGCCGTCGACTGTTATAAGCAGTGCCGGAGGAAGCGAGGAGAGGAGGGTAATTCCTAGACACGACGTTACCGACGTCCCTGCCTTGGAAAGAGGTTTGGGCGGAGGAGGATGAGGAGGAAGATGAGGAAGAACAGTTTACTAGTGCCACCTCGACCAGAGCTTGGAAATCAAGGCCTCCATCTCTCACAAGAGTGCTTGGATGCTCCATTACCTCCAACATGATCCTCGCATTAAGGCCATCAAAATTGAAACAACAGTTTACGTGTGGCCACCCTCCCTGATCCCCGGTACAAAACAAAAACTCAGCACTTTACTTCCACCCACCCAAATATAGAGTAAAAGGCAGTAAATGTATACCTTGATGATTGATCAACTGTAGACATCTTGTTGCGGACTGCTTCACGTTTCCTAAATGTCACGGTGGAACAACATCAGCTGACGTGACCAGCCAAAAGAGTGCCAAGTAGCCGAGCGGCAAGCAGCGGCAGCAAGCGGCAGGAGGCAAGGTGGCAGAAGCCTAATGGGTGACCTCTGGCAATCTTTATTACCACCTCATCAACGCAAGCAAATCAGGGCACCACACAAACCAACACACAGAGACCTAGCTTAAGATCGATGGTGCACATACTATCTGCGTCTCAACACCGATGTTTTTGTATGTGGTTCCGGACCCAATAGACTTCTGGTTATCCAAAATGGACGAATGGGCCCGAGCTCGCTCGCCACGCCATAAGAGGAGTTTGTCCTGCCCAGCCAGCCGCGTCAATATCTGACGGACCTTCACACAGCTGGCAGGAGTCATTCAGACAAACGCATCCGCTTTCCACAGATAATGTGGATCGTTTTTGACTTTCATCAAGATGAATCATGAATGGATCTCTGATGATGTTGTGGCCCCAAATCCGAGGTCACCGATTCGTTGCAGGTCTACTTCACATTCCCTTCAAACAGAAATGTCCTTTTGAAAACTGTTTTTTTAAAAACAATCATTACTTACTGCAAATTTTTATTACTCTTTCCACAGATCATTTTGCTGGTTTTGCCTGTGAGGAACTGTAAAAGACAGCAAAGGTTTCATTGACAACACCGTAGTTCCCTTATCACCTTTAACTTTAAAGTTTTCGCATTTCAGTGGGTTTTGAGGTCATGTTGCGTGGGATATCCACTATAATTTATGGTCCCCTTTGGAACAGAAATGTGGCTTCTAATGGCAATTCTCCATCATCAATTTTTAAATAGTGGCTGAGAAGTCATATTTATAAATTTTATGGGTGTCATGTTGCCTGTGAGAATACAGCTATAAATCATGGTCCTTTGAACAGAAATGCGTTGGCTTCTAATTGGACATTTCTCCATCACAATTATTAATAGTGCTGACGAAGTCCATGTTTATAATTATTTGGGGTTCATGTTGCTGTGAGATACAGCTATAATCATGGTCCTTTGGAACAGAAATTGCTTATAAGTGAATTTCTCCATCACCAATTTTTAAACAGTGGCTGAGAATTCATTTTATAAATTTTTGGGTCATGTGCTGCTTTGAGCTGCAGCAATACTATAGGTCCTATTCTAAAAAATGTTGTTTCTATCAGACATTTGTTGTTCACTATTGTCCAAAGTGGCTCAAGGTCATGAATTGAATTTTTGGGGCATTTTTGCTGTGACATGAGCTATACTACAGGTCCTATTATAAACAAATTTTGTTTCTAACAGACATTTGTTCTTCACAATTGTCAAAGAGGCTCATGGGTCATTTTTTTTGAAGTTTTGGGGGCATTTGCTGTGGACATGCAGCTATACACACAGGTCCTATTATAAAAAAAATGTTGTTTCTAGCATACATTTGTCTTCACAATTGTCAAGAGTGCTCAAGGGGATGGTGACTGTCCAGAAACAGGAATAGGTAGGACACTGTAAATGACACATATTAGCAAAATGACTTGTTTTTGCAAGATCTTTAACAAGCCTCTCATCCCTGTATGAGACAACCCATTTAATCAATAAAAAAGAGAAACAAAGACATGGTGGGGTATTCCATCCTATTTAAAAAAATGTTTTTTCTAGAATTAAAACAACTAAAAAAACTTGCATGTAGCAAAAATAGCTGGTAAAATATTCCCTGAATTGTACAAGGGCGTTACAGGAAAACTTGACCAGATGTAGGTTATTCAGATGACGATGGAGTATAGGAGTCACGGACAAGAACACCGTACAGAGACAATTTCCTCCAGCACGTGAGTAAAATGAGAAAAGAATGCCCAAGAAAAGGGCACCTGGGAGGAACAGATCGTTACTCACCAAATTTGCCAAGTAAGCTCAATTGGTCCGCACTCATACGGAGGGGCAAGCCGCAACCCAGGTCATTTGACAGTGTACTGAGGAAGGCAGGAGGTCTTACCTCACACCTTCCACTATCCGCACTCTCTTCAGAAACAACTGATTCGTTGCAGCGTCTTAAGGGCCATTTTACCGGTAAATAGATGACAGACCCAGCCTTGGGCTCTCACACGCACCCACTGAACTCCGTCCCTGGCTGTCTGAACCTGCGTGTTATAGATGACAAGACGCATAGCCTGGTCTCACAAACACCGCAACCCACTGTAAACTCCGGCCCTGGCTGGCTGAACCTGCGTGTTAAATGATGGACAGACGCTAGCCTGGTCTCTCTCACCTGCACTGTAAGTCTGGCAGCTGGCCTCCGTGTTATACAGATGGCTGACAGCAGCCTGGCTCTCAACCGTTAGTTCAATCAGAGAGGCTTCTAATTTTCTCTAAAAAAAATCAGATTTTGAAAAAGGTGATTACTGTGAGGTTAAGTAAGCGTCCAAAAAGGGGTCCCAGGGCTGGACAAAATTGCACAATTTGAGGCCTAAAAAATTTTCTGGGGCTGAGTCACTATGGGGGTCGCATCAATTGATCTCCAGGGGAGTCTGTCTAATCAATGAAGAAGGATTTGGGAGGAAAAATGAAACCATTCAATTGATAGGCTGAATCAGTCTCAGAAGCTAGGAGGCAAAAGTCTTCTCAACTAAGAAGTGTTTTGGATGATATAGGAACATTTGTATTACTTATGGGGGTGTGCGGACGAATTAAACACATCTACACGAATAAAAAATACCTTTAAAACTGCAGCGGAGGTGAATGTTGTATGTATAACACTCATGAAAAAAAAAGCAAAATGGTAATAAATGTAAAACTATAAATAAAACATCCCTAAATAAATTCTGTAAACAAATGTCATTTACCAATAAAATATACAAAATGAGAGTCACTGTACAAAATACATAGAGGCACTTGTGATCTGTGGGTCAAACTGTTTAGGGTCATGATGGTTGACCCAGGACAGTATAAGTCTATGTCCCAATGAAACTAAAATGGAGGTTGAAAGACTCCTATTTCCGACACTTTTTAATCGGTGGGTCAGACAGGTTTTAAGGTCATACTGCGTACACGGACAGAATAAGTTAATGTCCATTCAACTAAAATGTTGTACAAAGACTCCTATTCCGGCACAATTATAAATTTGGGTCAGACAGGTTTAATGGTCATACTGCGGTCGCAGGACAGGTATAGTCAATGATCCTAGTTTTCCAACTAAAATGGTGGATAAAAGACACTTATCCCCAGCACTTTTTAATCTGGGGCCAGAGACAGGTATAATAATGGTCCATACCTGCGTACAGGAACAGATTAGTATAATGTCCAGTATCCGAACTAAAAATGGTGGTTAAAAGGACTCCTATTCCTGGCACTTTTTAATTTGGGGTCAAACAGGTTATAGGGTCATGCTATGGCCACAGTACAGGTATAGTCCCTATGACCAGTGAAACTAAAATGGTGGTTGAAAAGGACACCTTTTCGCCTGCACTAATTTTAAATCTGTGGGTCAAACAGGTTTTAATGGGTCATACTGCGTAACAGGACAGAAATTAGTTAATATCCATTCAACTAAAAGGTTGTTGAAAAGACTTTCCCTTTTTTCCAGCACTTTTTAATCTGTGGTCATGCAGGTTTGGGGCTCATGCCTGCGTTCCAGGACAGGGATATTCAATCTCCAGTTCAAGAAAAATTATGGATCAAAACATACTGCCATCTTGCCCTTTTTAATTTGTGGGTCAACAGTTTTAAGGGTCATAGCATGGTGCACGAGACAAGGAATAGTGAAATGGTCAAAAAATGTGAGTTTATTTCTGTGGCTTTTTATAACCTAAGTGTGTTGCCTAAGATGTAGCACTTATCCATTTGACTGTTTGTGTATGATAATTCCAGCTTCTTCACCAGCCCTGTTTGGGTTAAGAAAAAGGTGATGTTGCTCTCCCTAGACTTTTAATGTCATCGGCGATAATCTACTATCAGACTATCCTGGATAATCTTAATGATAATCTTTGGTCCGATATCGACCCAATGACGATAGTCAACGTAATCGCTCATCACTAATAATAAAAGGTATTTTTGGTACCTATCAATTCATCTGTGGTGACTACACAATTGCTGGATTCAAATTTAACTGCAAGGTGGCTCTATCACAAATCTGGACTGGCAATATGTGCGGCAAAAAAAACGTATCAGCCATGTATAACGGATAAATAAAGGCATTTTTTGGCACCAGTTCAACCTGTGGATGACTACACAAATGCCTGGATTCAAATTTAACTGCAAGGTACCTCTATCAACAAATCTGGACTGGGCAAAAGAGCAAGAAACACATGATACTGAAATGTATACGGATAATGAAAATGTATTATTGGCACTAACAATTCACCCTGTGGTGACTAAACAATTTGCAGGATCCATTAAACTGCAAGTGGGCACTATCAACAAATCTGGACTGGGCAAAAGTGCAAAAAACACGAATCTGAAATGTATACTGATAATAAAAGTTATTTTGGACCCAACAACTCATCTGTGGGCAACACAATTGCTGGATTCAATTAACAGCAAGGTACCTCTATCAACAAAAACAGGACAGGGGCAAAAAGGCAAAAAACATGTATCTGAAATGTATACGGATAATAAAAGGTATTTTTGGCACCTATCAATTCACCTGTGGTGACTACATGTCACGGGTGGTCCCGCAGCCCCTCGCCCGGGCTGCGGGCGCACTCCGAGCTGTCCACCCGTCGGGTCCCCGCTTCCACCTGCCGGGCCCGCGTTCGGGTCCCGGCTTCCCCCTTACCTTCCTTCCTGCTCTTACCTGAGTCCACCCCGTCCATCCTGGCCGGCCGGTCGTGCGCTCATCGCCCGGTGCCATAGCGCGCGCGCGCCGGCTCTCGAGGATTTAAAGGGCCAGTAACTCCCCTTAATGTTAGAGGCTGGCATGATGACCCTAATTAACCCTCTTCCTTCCGGGTCACCTTTATCCGGATCTTTAGTGGCCGTAAGCTTTAGAGAAAGCATCTTGAGCCTCGTTGTCTGACTTCGTGTACCGCCCTCTACCTCCTGTTTCTGACCACGAACCATTGCCGCCTGTCTGACCTCCTGCCTGTCCCCTACTCCGCTACGCCTCACGATTTCTGTACCAAACTCACAGCTGGCTGTCACCGCAAGCCAAGTCACGCCAGTGGTATGACCTGGTGTTTCTCCGCCGCAGCAAGTCCATACCGCTTGCGGCGGGCTTCTGGTTAAAACCGGTTCCTACATAACTCCGTGCCCCTGGTACGGCTTACACCATCGCTTGCGGTGGTCCAGCGGATCCACTACCTGCATTCGTTACACTACACAATTGCTGGATTCAAATGTAACTGCAAGGTACCTCTATCAACAAATCTGGACTGGGCAAAAGTGCAAAAAACACGTATCTGAAATGTATACAGATAATAAAAGGTATTTTTGGCACGAATCAATACACCAGAGGAGACTACACAATTGCTGGATTCAAATTTTAAAACTGCAAGGTGGCTCTATCAACAAATCTGGACTGGCAAAAGTGCAAAAAACAACGCATCTGAAATGTTTACAGATAATAAAGGTATTTTTGGCCCCTATCAATTCACCTGTGGTGATACACAATTGCTGGATTCAAAATTTAACTGCAAGGTACCTCTATCAAACAAATCGGGGACTGGGCAAAGTGCAAAAAACACGTATCTGAAATGTATACGGATAATAAAAGGAAATTTTTGGGCACCTATCAATTACCTATGGTGACTACACATTGCTGGATTCAAATTTAACTGCAAGGTACCTCTGTCAACAAATCTGGACTGGGCAAAGGTGCAAAAAACACGTATCTGAAATGTATACGGATAATAAAAGGTATTTTTGGCACCTATCAATTCACCTGTGGTGACTACACAATTGCTGGATTCAAATTTAACTGCAAGGTCCCTTTCTACCCAACAAATTGGACTGGGCAAAAGTGCAAAAAAACACGTATCTTAAATGAATACGGATAAAAAAAGGTATTTTTGGACCTATCAACCTTGGTGACTACAAAATTGCTGGATTCAAATTTAACTCCCAAGGTACCTCTATCAACAAAGATAAACTGGGAAAAAATTGAAAAAAAAACACCTATCTGATATGTATACTGATAATCAAAATGGAGTTTTGCACCTAACAAATAGACCTGCAGTTATTAGAAAAGATCTGTATCCAAGTAATATCCACGTAATATTTCAACAGTAAACTTTTAATAATAAAGCTATTGCATTGCAATGTCTCTCAATAACAATATCCAAATATTTTAAAGAGCTTGTCTGTGTTCGCCCCCGCCCCACCCCCCGCTTTCCCCCCGTGACTTTACAGCGGTAGATTCTCCTTAAAATTCTCTGCCCAACTACCTAAAATCTGCAAACTTGATCTAACTGGGGTTTAAGGGATCACAGCTAAAAGTAGAGCTGTCTCTGTGAACAAATAGAATAATTTCACTGAGCTGTTTGCACAGAGGCAGAGCGCACGTCCTACTGCTTTGAGATACTGACACACACTGATCATGAACAGGAAGAGCTGTTCTATGTAAAACGAGGTCATGTGATTTTTCCAGCCAATCGCAACCATACACATCCCAGTCATGACGTTGCACACACATCTCACCCTGCTCTATTCTGTAAGCTGATTTGCTGGCCGCCAAAATGACAGGAAGCGGCGAAAATGGCGCAATATTAATAGATTATGCACAGATTTTAACCTAAATTATCGTGTGATCTAAAAAATCTGATCAACGTAAATACCGTGCCGATTTCAACTTTGTCGATAATAATCGCTCAACACTAGTTGGGAACACTAAATAAAGATGTTTTCCAAATATATTGTGTTATTCATTTTTTTGTTAAGGAGCTACAAGTGATTTTATCACCTTCTGTGCTCTCTCTGGTTCCCCAAGTGACCGACCTGTGTACTTCTCCCCCCCTGCTGTTTGTTCTATCTGATAGCAGGGAGTGACATCATCACACAGGTAGCACAGCACCAAACTCCGGACAGTGAGAGCTTGTTTGTTATCTGATATTTCAGACAAAAGCCAGTAATTACTGCTGTTTACTTAAACTCAGCAGCTTCTCCTGTTCTGGTAGAAGGTAATTTATCTAATCTAGACAAATAAACATAATAAACAGAGAGGTCTGAATACACAGAGCTCATATGCTAATAACAGACAGCTTGACCAGGAAGTGACAGAGCAAAGCAGCATTATTTAATTAATGCATCCTATGAAACTTTGAGATGAGACAACCCTTTTAACACTGAAGCCTCTGGTTGTAGCAGTCACGTGGCATTAACCTACATCACTGTTTGGAAGACAACATTGTGAAGGTTTGAAACGGTGATATTGAACAGTGACCTCTGCAGCCAATTAGGACCTGCAATGTTGACATTTCATTCGCCCTAAGAAGGAAGACAACAGAAGTCTGGCGGAGAGGATCGGAAGATACATCACTGGAGTAAACATGAGTTCAGAGGTAAATAGTGTTCTTTTGATTTTCTCCAAGCCTCAGCGCCAGATTTAAAGCTAAAAAAGGAAGTCTTGCAGTCCCATTAATGGTTATGAATTTTGTGTAGATGTATGTATGACAAGACCAATATTTTAATGCAGACAACAGAACCTTTTTATGGCTGTCTATGCCAGACTGTTTGCATAGCTTCTGGTCATATAAGAAGAGTGGGACAATTTAAATGGGTTTTACCACAAACTCACTTCATACCTCCTTTATCTAGCTTCAGCTCTGTGTGCTCAAAAGGTGGCATGTTTGATTTGTTTAAATTGCATATCATGTAACCCAGCAGGCTGACATCACCATGCCTTTCTCCAGTGTGCTCACTCTAGTCAAACAAAGGTCTGTTTATGTTAAGAGCTGCTAGCAGTATCTTTGTGGTTAGAGATTCTTCCTTCCAACATAGGGATCCCAGGTTTAAAAACCTGCAGAAGCTAAACAAATAGATTTTTTTTTGTCTCAGTGCACATGCCTGATGGAATGTTTCTTTTTATTTATTTGCACTGTTTGACTAATTACTAAGGGCTGAGGGCAGAGAAGGAGTAGAATGACAGCACCTGGGCTTAAAAACTCAGCAATGTGTATATGTGATCACTAAGCAGGAAAGACAATGGCAGTAGCTGCTTAAGAGGAGAGGTGATGTCTGAGCATGTGCAGACAAGTCTGAGGAGTTCTCATCCTTGGTTGTATCCCCTGGACATGAGCTACACATTATGGATTACTAAGGGAGCAACTAAAACAAAAATGATACAGAATTTTTAATAATGATGAAAGGTGAAAATGTTTATTATTAGTGTTGAGCGATTATTATCGACAAAGTTGAAATCGGCACAGTTTTTATGTTGATCGAAATTTTTAGATCATGCGATAATTTAGGTTAAATTTTTTTTTTATTTGTTTGTTTACAAATCTGTGCATCATCTATTAATATCACGCCATTTATTT
The DNA here is from genome assembly GCA_025379985.1 of Phyllomedusa bahiana. Lineage (NCBI taxonomy): Eukaryota > Metazoa > Chordata > Amphibia > Anura > Hylidae > Phyllomedusa > Phyllomedusa bahiana. Next base: position 45,512 of record JAODAL010019677.1, read on the forward strand.
TCGGTGCTTCCTGTCATTTTGGCGGCCAGCAAATCAGCTTACAGAATAGAACAGGGTGAGATGTGTGTGCGACATCATGACTGGGATGTGTATGGTTGCAATTGGCTGGAAAAATCACATGACCTCGTTTTACATAGAACAGCCCTTCCTGTTCATGATCAGTGAGTGTCAGCGTCTGATAGCAGTAGGACGTGCGCTCTTCCTGTGTCCAAACTGCTCAGCGAAACTATTCTATTTCTTTACAGAGAAAGCTCTACTGTTAGCTGTGATCCCTCCAACCTAGTTAGATCAGAGATTGGAAGATTTTATTTAGTTAGGTAGAGAATTTTAAAGGAGCATCTACCGCTGTAAAGTCACGGAGGGAGCGTGGAGGGGGGGGGGGCACGGGCGAACACAGACAAGCTCTATAAAGAATACTGGATAAAGTTCACCAAGACTTAGTGTAGACATTGCACTTCAATAGCTTTATTATTAACAGTTTTCTATTGAAATATTTCCTGGATATTGGGCAGCCTGAACTTATATTAGGATACACATCTTTTCTAGTAACTGTAGGTCTCTTTGTTAGGTGCATAACTCCACTTTCATTATCAATATACATTTCAGATAGGTGTTCTTTTTCAATTTTGCCCATTCCAGCTTAGTTGATATAGCCACCTTGCAGTTAAATTAGAATCCATCAATTTTATAGTCAGCACAGGTTGATAGGTGCCAAAAATACCTTTTATTATCCGAATACATTCCAGATACGTGTTTTTTCACTTTTGCGCACTACAGCTTTGTTCATTGAGGCACCTTGCACTTTTTTCACTTTTTTTCACTTTGGCGCAGGCCAGCTTTGTTGATAGATCTACTTTGCAGTTAAATTCGAATACAGCAATTTTGTAGTCACCACAGGTGAATTGATAGGTGCCAAAAAATACCTTTTATTATCCAAATACATTAGAGATACGTGTTTTTTCACTTTAGCGCAGACCAGCTTTGTTGATAGATCTACTTTGCAGTTAAATTTGAATACAGCAATTTCGTAGTCACCACAGGTGAATTGAAGGGTGCCAAAAATAACTTTTAATATCCGGATACCTTTTAGACCGGTGTTTTGTTTCACTTTTGGTCAGTCAAGTTTTTGTTGATAGACCCCGCTTGCAGTTAAATTTGAATCCAGAAATTTTTTTTTATTTGAGGTTTGGAATACTGTTTTTTGCCTCTTTTAATAAAGATTTTCCAAAAATTCGGGTGGAAAGCGAGTAAAAGGGGGGGGGTAGGAAGGAAGTTAGGTACGAGAAAGGGCTCCTTCCGGCTGGCGACAACAGCATCCCAGGGATCTCGTTGCGGACCCGGGCCTGTCATCGCTGGGTCGGGGCCCTGTGATTCAGTAACGAACAGCGTCCCAAATCTGTCCTTCAGTGGAAATGCAACCTGCTCCCCCGTCTTCCCTCCTGTCCCCCCGTCACGGTAAATGTGTCATTAGCTCATCAGCATCTGTCCAAATGAAGCCCCCAATGTCAACTCGTGAACCAAACTGGGGTTTAACCATTTTTAAAGACCTCTTTGTGACAAAATGTGGTTGGGGCAGAGGCATTTTAAAATTTTAAGGGGCCCCCCAAAGAGGTGAATTTTTGCTAGACGCCCCAGTTACTGATGCATCGGGGGAAAGGAAGCCGGTCAATGGAAAAACCCCTGGGCGGTCGGCACCCCTTGCAGCCCCCTTTACTTGTCCCCGCAGCTCCTGGATGCAGAAGTCAGGACGACGAAGTCATCGGGTTTTTGATGATGATGATGACGACAATTGCGGATCCAGTGGTCTTTTTCGCAGAATTTGGGTTGCGAAGGCTTTTCATGGAAGGGAAAACGATGGGTAAAGTCGTACGGGTTCCACCTCAAAAAAGGGGGGGCGGTCCAGAAGTCCGCGAATGATTTCCCCCCCGCCCGGTCGGGAAACCCGCTCCCCCTTTTTCGCCGTCAAAGGTCCCGGACCTCTCAAGCCTGGGCCTTTTTTGGCAAGCCTCTGATTCCCCAGGATGTCATAAAGCCGCCTTTGCCGTAACGATAAGTGAGGCAAGCCTTGTGGTTTAACCCCCACCAAAATTTAGTCCATGCAGGGGGCATGGGTTTAAATGGAGGAAACACTTGCCCAAAAAGGGCCAGACCGACGCCGGGCCTCCATACCACTGTCACCCCTCTGTCTCCCGCACACCTCATCCACACCACCAAGTGTTCTCAGATGCCCATGTCTCTCAGAAGTCATGTTCAGGTGTTCAGGCCACCGCTTCAGCCTCCAACGTTCGTCCGGTACACATCAGCACCACCAGAGACCCATCCTACCCCTTCTCCTCACGCAGTTTGATGACCACTGACACCGCCGTACAGCGGCCAGGTCCTCAGCAGCCAGCCTTCTGTCTTCCAGGTTTGGGTGAGAAGAAACACATTAACGCCAAACCATCCCAAAGCCAACAAGTGAATGTCGGCAGTGCCAGGCTGTTGGCCTTGAAATGTTGCCTTTCCGTCTGGTGGACACAGATGGGTTCCGCCACGTCATGGCCCTTGCCTGCACCACCAATAACAGATGCCCGAGGCAGGCATTTCTTTGCCAGGAATAAGCGTCCCCTGCCCTGGCCAGCTCACGTGTCTCTAAAATTTCAAGAGGCGTTGTCTTGCATCTGTGGCCCGGAAAAGTCCATCTGGACCACCTCACACATGGACTTGTAAGCACGGCCAACGCCGCTATATTCTGTGACAGCTTACTGCGTGAGCTGGGTGGATGTCTCGGGGGTGACGGTGGCTCTCAGGCTCGTACGCACGCTCTTCTAAAACCGCAGGGATGGTGCCGGGGTTCTTTCCCCCAAGGTCCTCTGGTGGCATCACGTGCCCAGAGAACCAGGCCTGTGTTGAAATTAATCTGTCTTGGGGACCGTCCACAACCACAGGTCAGGAGCTGTGGGACGGCTCTCCTCATCGAGAACCGAGCGCCTGGCTGGGTGCCAAGAACCTTGTGCAGGGCAGGGGTGTGCTGATAATGGGCGAAAATTGCTGGCCACCCTTAAGATCGGTAGGCTGGAGCACTTCCCTTGCTAAGGCAATGTCATCAACCTTGTCGTCACAGGAAAATTTTCTACAACGAGCTACCCGGGTCTGGACTCCTGCTGAGGAAGGATCGAAGTCTAAGTTCACTCTTCCGCGTTTGCACCCTGCTTCTCTACCGCTTGGCTGCGTTGACAGCGTCAGCATTGAATCACCGTCAACCGTCTCATTGTTGATGTGGCAAACACACTGGAATATCCACCCTCCACATGCTCCAGGGATTGTGGCAGCAGCGCAATGCATTTCACAGTACGAAGTGACACCATGGCCTGACAAGCAGTGGTGAGGACCTCGGGGTGTTAGCCACGAGAGTGGACGCCAGGTTTGAATGAGCTCTGCACATTCACTTGCCTGTTTTGAAGAAGCCACCAAAATGGGTCAGCGCGGACACTGCCCTTGTCAGGCATGAGCACCTTGTGGTGCTATTTAGTTCTGGAAACGATCGTTGGAACACTCTGAAACAACAGGTCCCGCCATCGACGGAGGGGGAGGACGTACACAGATGCGGACAATGGAGCCTTTCTCTCAGTTCTAAGCCACAAGGCCCGACGTTGCACAATTTTCATCGGTTTCATTAGGGCAGTGGGTTCGGGGTCCAGGGCTAGTGCAAGGTGGCGCATCAGCTCTCAGGGTGCATCATCTAAGGCAAGTCAGGGCTGTGTTGAAGCTGTAGCCGGAGGCACAGCGGAGGAGGAGGTGGAGGTATTCCTAGACACCGTGTTACCGATGTCCCTGCCTTGCGAAAGTGGTTGGCCGCGAATTTGAGACGGTGGAGGGATGATGAGGAAGATCAGTTTGCTAGTGCCCCTCGACCAGACGGCTTGGGAAATCAAGGCTCCATCTCGAACATGAGTGCTTGGATGCTCCTTTTCCTCCAACATGATCCTCGCATTTAAGGCAATCAAATGAACAAACACGTTACTGGATATAGGCCGTGGTGGGGGGGGGGGCCCACCCTCGGGCATCCCCGGTACAAAACAAAACTCAGCACTTTCTTTTCCCACCACCCAAATAGAGATGTAAAATGCAGGAATGGAGACCTTGCTGATTGATCAAACTGGGGACATCTGTTGCATCTGCCTTAACCGTTCACAAAATGTCATCGGTGGAAAAACACGTTAAGCGACGTGACGCAGTTGTGTGCAAGTAAGCGTAGTGGCAGCAGCAGCTGCAGAGGCTAGGTGGCAGAAGCCTAAGGGTGACCTCTGGCAATCTTGATTTACAACCTCACCAAACAGCATTACAAATGCAGGGGCACTCATACAACACACATTAGAGCACAGCATTAAGATCATGGTGCACGACTATCTGCGTCTCAACACCGATGTTTTTGTATGGTGTTCCTCCGACCCAATAGAACTCTGGGTATCCCAAAATGGACGAATGGCCGAGCTGGATTCGCACGCCATAGAGGGTTGTTGCCACAGCTGCCAGCGTCTTAATTGAGGGAACTTCAGCACAGCTGGAGGATTCATTACATAAAACGCAATCCGGCTTTCACAGATAATGTGGATGTTTGTCTTCATCAAGATGAATCAGGCATTAGGATGTCTCTGATGATGTTGTGGCCCCTATTGCATGAGGTCACGATTAGTTGCCGCTCTACTTCACTATTCCTTCTCAAAACAGGAATTGGTCCTCTTGAAATCTTTTTTTTAAAATGATAATTTTCTTACTGCAAATTCTTTATTCTCTTTATACAACAGTTTATTTTGCTGGTTTGCTGTGAGGAGACTGTATAAAGACAGCAAGGTTTTATGGACAACACCGTTTTCCATATACTCAACTTTATCTTTAGAAGTTTTTTTCATTGTCAAAGGGTTTTTTGGGGCCCTTTTTCGGAGGGAAGGGGGATTAAATTTTGGTTTCCCTTTGGGGGAACGGAAATGTGGTTTTAAAGGGGGGTTTCTCCCCTCTTCAAAATAGTGGGGGTTTTTTTTTTTATTTTTGTGGGGGGGGGGTGGGGGTTTTTGTCGGGGGGGGGATTTAAGCAATAAATTTGGGGTCCTTTGCGGGGTTTGGGGAAAAATTTTGGGGGGGGTTTTAGGGGCTTTAAACCTTTTTAAAAGGGCGGGGGGTTCCATTTTTATAAATTTGTTTCGGGGGCAAAGGGGGGTTGGCAAAAAGGGAACAAAAATTTTTTCATGGGCCCCTTTGGGATCAGTATTGTGGCTTTTTAAGGGGGGGCATTTTCCCCCAACTTTTTATCAGTGGGGGGCCTGGAAAATTTTTTTAAAATTTTTTGGGGGGGGCGGGGTTTTTTTTCCCCACGATTTCAACAATTCTTACAAAAGGTTTTCCCATTTTTTTAAAAAAAAAGTTGTTTTTCCAGAAATTTTGTTCTTAAACCCAAATTTAACCCTTATGATTTCCTTAAAGGGTTTATAATTTGAAATTTTTGGGGGGAATTTTTTCCGGTTTAACTGCAAAGTATTTTTCCCCAGGTTTATTTTTAAAAAAAAATGTTGGGGGTTTTTAAAGGGGAAATTTGGTTTTTCCCCCCCCAATTTTAAAAGGGGTCATGGGGCTTTTGAATTTTTTTGGGGGGATTTTTGCTGTGACATGCGCTTACTAAGGCCCTTTTAAAAAAAAATGTTGTTTTAACAGCTTTGTTTTTAAATTGTCCAAAAGTGGTCAAAAGGGTCTTGCTTTGAATTTTTGGGGGGGCATTTTGCTGTAAATTGAGTTATCAGGTTTTTAAAAAAATGATGGTTTTTAAACGCTTTTTGTTCTTAACAATTTTTCAGAGTGGCTAAAGGGGGGATGGTGCTGTCAGAAACAGGAATAGGAGGCACTGTTAATGGACACATATTGAAAATGTTTTGTTTTTGCAAGATCTTTAACATAGCTTCAACCCCTGTATTGAGACCCCCATTTAATACAATAAAAAAGAAAAAACAAAAAAATGGTGGGTTCCACCCCTATTTTAAAAATGTGTTTTCTAGAATTAACTACTAAAAAAAACTTGCATGTAAAAAATAACGGGTTAATAAATTCCCTCTGAATTGCAAGGGGGGTACAGGAAAACTTGCCCAGTGTGGTTATTCAGAGGACATGGAGATTTGGAGCCGGAAGAGAACAAATAAGGACCATTTCTTAGCACGTTGAGTAAAATGAGTAAAAAGAATGCCAAGAAAAAGGGCACCGGGGTGGAAAAAGGAGCGTTAACCACCAGTATTTCCAAGTGAAGCTCAATTGGTCCCCCTATACGGAGGGGGGGGAAGAGCTACCCAGGCAGGGCAGTATATGTCAGTTTAAAATAAAAAGGTGGTTGAAGATCCTTTTTCCGGACTTTTTTTTAAACTGGGGTCATGCAGGTTTTGGGGGGTATGTTGGCCCAGGACAGGGATAGTTATGCCCGTAAAATAAAATGGTGGGGGCGAAGACTCCCTTTTTGGCCTTTTTAATTGGGGGTCATGAGGTTTGGGGCTCATGCTGTGGCCCAGGACAGGTATAGTCAAAGTCCAGTGAAACTAAAATGGTGGTTGAAAGACTCCTTTTTCCGGCACTTTTTAATCTGGAGTCATGTAGGTTTGGGGCTCATGCTGTGGCCCAGGCAGGGATAGTCTATGTCCAGTGAAACTAAAATGGTGGTTGAAAGACTCCTTTTTTCCGGCACTTTTTAAATCTGGGGGTCATGCAGGTTTGGGGCTCATGCTGCGTTCCAGGACAGGGATATTCAATGTCCAGTTCAAGTAAAATGATGGTTCAAATCATACTGCCTTCTGGCATTTTTTAATTTGTTGGTCATGCAGGTTTAAGGGTCATGCTGTGGTGGAAGACAGGGATAGTGAATGGTCTGTGATTTTTTTTCTGTGGCTTTTATAACCTAAGTTTGTTGCCTAAGATGTAGCACGTATCCATTTGACTGTTGTGGATGTTAATTCCAACTTCTCCAGCCCTGTTTAGGTGTAAGAATGAAGGTGTTGTTGCTCTCCCATAGACTTTAATGGTCATCGATCATAATCTACCATCGACCATCGAATATCTTGTCGATGATGGTCGGCCATCGACCGATGTCGATGGTCAACGTCATCGCTCAACACTACTAGTAACAGGTTTCCAGAGACTGAAAGGTTATATAACCTGTGCCAATACTACTTGGTGTAAGAACAGATCAGCTTTATTATACTGTATTATGGATTTAAAAAACAGTTTGCCACATTTATCAATGCTATGTAATACCGACAATGTAAACTAAACTAAACATGCAGCAGATTTATCAGATTGATGTGGCACATGCACATGTTTAGACTGTCAAGTCGCAATTTACTTCATTTACTAGTTGGCTTAGCTGAACTGCGCCAACATTTTCTCACCTAAAAATTGTCTATAATACATAATAAGTATTATATAAAGCATGTACACCATGATTTTTACACAAATTGCACCAGAATTCTGGTGTAATTGCCATAGTAAATCTTCCCAATTGTGTCCCCTTTCAATAACTGTACCTTTTTTATATTGTTCAGGACAGTCATATGTTAAAAGGCATGATTTAATTCTACACTGTATGATATAAATTTACTTTTTAAAGGTGTACTTCTACCTCATAAAGTTATGGCATATTCAGGGGCGTAGCTAAAGACTCATGGACTTTTTTGGGTCCTCCCTACACCCAGACTTCGTCAATAACAGGTTCCCTACTTGGCATGGCGGATGTCTGCAGTGTAGCGCACTGCAGAAAATTATTTCTATTAAAAGGAATCATTCAATAGAATAAAATTCACTTCAAATGGGACAAAACAAAGGTATTAAGCCAAAGCATCTGTTCACTCTTGCCCCCCACCCTCCCCCTCCCTCTCTAAAAAAATAAAAATGTTGTGGGGTGAAAAGGAAAAAAAATGCAGTTGTGCCTTCTGTTTTATGGGTTTAGTTTTTTTGGGAGTTTATGCTGAACAGTTTAATTGACATGTTATTTATATTCTATGGGTTTAAGTACAGGGCCACATTATCACTACTATATAGTGACTTATACCATCATAATATTACTGACCAAACCAGTTCACCAAGACCAATAATACCAATAACAACAATACACAAAGACCAAATAATACACCACATACCACTACAGTGTAGTGACTAATACCACCATACTGTTACTGACCAAATCAGTATACTGAGACTAGAAATTCCAAAAACAAGAATATACAAGGACCAAATAACACCACCACATCATGACCACATATCACCACCATAAACGGTTTGAATAATACCTCTGTACTGTTACTGAATATAAACCATTACAAGACCACTATTACCACCATGCAGTGACCATATAAGGGTAGATAGCAGTTGTCCAAAGGCTCTGCAGCCATATAGAGTAAATGGTTACAGGGCAGTTACATTTAGAGACTTACAGGTGATGTCTTATCTGATGAGTCATTCTCTGTCCCTTTCCTTTCTCCATCCAGCCCAGACTGCCATGATGACTTCTCCCAGCCATGAATCACGGCAGAATTTACCACACAAACATGTTAGACTCCAAACAGTGAAGGTGCCCCCATTAGATTATTAGGCCCCCATTAGTGCCACCAGTAGGTAGGAACACACTCCATATAGTAGACAGCCATCCCAAATTAGACAGGTGGATAGGTAGGTTAGATCTTAAAAATTAGTCAAATAAGTAGGCAGACTCTTTCTAATAAGTAAGTAAAGTCCCACTTATGTATAATGTCCCTTCTAATAGGTATGTAAGTAGATAGAGCCCCCTCTAGTAGGTAGGTATTAGAGCCCCTTATGGTAGGTAGACAGGTAGATAGAGCCCCTTCTAGTAGGTAGGCAGGTAGATAGTACCCCTTCTGGTTGTTAGGCAGGTAGATAAGGCCCCTTAAAGTAGGTATGCAGGTAGATAGGTCCCTTTCTGGCAGGTAGGAAGGTAGATAGGGTCAGTTATGGCAGGTAGGTAGGTATTTAGGGCCAGTTACCGCAGGTAGGCAGATATATAGGGCCAGTTATAGCAGGTAGGGTGTTATATAGGAGCAGTTATAGCAGGCAGGCAGGTATTTAGGAACAGTTATAGCAGGTAGGTTGGTATATAGGGCTAGTTACAGCAGGCAGGGTTGTATAAAGACCCAGATATAGCAGTTAGGCAGTTATATAGGGCCAGTTAAAGCAGGTAGGAAGGTATATAGGGCCAGTTATTATAGGTAATCCCCCCATTAAAAAATAATAAAAATAATACTCACCTTGGCTCTCCAGGTAGTTCCCCTGCTAAATACCTGTCTTCCGCAGCGGGCGGCATGACATCTGGGACGGCAGTTCCAACGTCTAGTAGGCCACAAGCCTAGGCGTAGGCTTAGGGCCTAGTAAGGGCAGTGACACGATGATATCTTTGCATTGCGCCACTGCCTTCACAGGGCTATGCGTCCGTTATCTGTGTATACCGGCTGCTTTGCCTCAGCCCCAAATGATTTGGCTGTATGGGGCCCAGGAATGCTGGATGACACTTCAGTTCTACCTAGGTACCCTTCTGCTTGGCTTCCTTTTTCTTCCTCTCATTTTCCATGACACAATGGAGGGAACGGTCTCTGCTCTTGGAGTGGCGAATGTGCTCCACACAGACGTTGATTCTTTTGGCATGGATTATACCCTTGATCTGCTTGTACACAATTATACCCACAGCAAGCTGTATAACATTGTAGTTTCTGCCCGTCTTGCCATGATAGCATTTATGTGGCATGCCTTTTTGTATGAAGCCCATACCCTTAATGTACACAATGTTGCCCTTATTGTAGATGCGCATGTATGTTGACAAAGGCACAACTCCATGTTTACGGAAGGGTCTGGAGAACATATACTGGGTTCCATGCCTTTTGTCTCTTGTGTTCATAATTTTCGCACCTTAAAGATGGCAAATCCAGCGGAAAAAGAGGGACCAACTTCCTTCTCCTCCTCTGAGGGCATCAGCGACTGGGCATCAGAGCAGACAAAATCACCCTCTTTGGCCTCTTGATCTTTTGAAATGCCTTCTGACTAGTGATGAGCGATTGCATCAACTATCGTCATCGGATCGATAGTCGATATTTTCAATTATCATGCCGATATCCAATATCCGATAATAGATAATCGCCGATGACCATTAAAGTCTATGGGAGAGGAACAACACCTTCATTCTTACACCCAAACAGGGGAGGAGAAGCTGTAATTAACATCCACAACAGTAAAATGGATACGTGCTACATCTTAGGCAAGACAATTAGGCAACAAGAGTCACAGAAAAAAACTGACAGACTATTCACTATTCCTGTCCTGTCCTGTACAAATTAAAAAGTGACAGAAGGCAGTATTACTTGAACCACCATTTTAGTTGAACTGCACATTGACTATCCTTGTCCTAGGCCACAGCATGAGCCCCAAACCTGCATGACCCCCAGATTTAAAAAGTGCCGGAAAAAGCAGTCTTTGAACCACAATTTTAGTTGAACTGGACATTGACTATGCCTGTCCTGGACCACAGTATGACCATCAAACCTGTCAGACCCACAGATTAAAAAGTGCCAGAAAAAGGAGTATTTGAACCACCATTTTAGTTGAACTGGACATTGACTATACCTGTCCTGGGCCACAGCATGACCCTTAAACCTGTCTGACCCACAGATTAAAAAGTGCCGGAAAAAGGAGTCTTTGAACCACCATTTTAGTTGAACTGGACATTGACTATGCCTGTCCTGGACCACAGTATGACCATCAAACCTGTCTGACCCACAGATTAAAAAGTGCCGGAAAAAGGAGTCTTTGAACCACCATTTTAGTTGAACTGGACATTGACTATACCTGTCCTGGGCCACAGCATGACCCTTAAACCTGTCTGACCCACAGATTAAAAAGTGCCGGAAAAAGGAGTCTTTGAACCACCATTTTAGTTGAACTGGACATTGACTATACCTGTCCTGGGCCACAGCATGAGCCCCAAACCTGCATGACCCCCAGATTTAAAAAGTGCCGGAAAAAGGAGTCTTTCAACCACCATTTTAGTTGAACTGGACATTGACTATACCTGTCCTGTACCACAGCATGACCCCTAAACCTGTTTGACCCACAGATCACAAAGTGGCACTATGCTATTTTGTACAGTGACTGTCATTTAGTATATTTAGTGTAGAGTTCCTGACCTGTGTGTTGATGGTCTCCAAGACAGATTAATTTCTACACGGCCTGGTTTCTCTGGGCACGTGATGCCACCAGAGGACCTTGGGGGAAAGAACCCTGCACATCCCTGAATTTTGAAGAGCGTACGCCGAGCCTGAGAGCCACCGTTACCACCAGAGACATCCACCCAGCTCACCCAGTGAGCTGTCACAGAGATATAGTGGCCTTGGCTGTGCTTAATTGTCCATGTGTCGGTGGTCAGATGGACTTTGCCGGACACAAATGCAGACAACACGCTTGAAATTTTAGATGACACGTGGCTGGCCAGGGCAGAGACGGCTTTTCTGGCAAAGAAATGCCTGCTCGGCATCTGGTATTGGGGGCAGGCAAGGGCCATGACGTGGCGGAACCCATCTGTGTCCACCAGTCGGAAAGGCAACATTTCCAAGGCCAAAAGCCTGACAATGCCGACATTCAGGTTTTTGGCTTTGGGATGGTTTGGGTTAAAGTGTTTCTTCTGCTCCCAAACCTGGTGGAGGCTGAAGCAGAGGCTGATCCTTGATCATTACTCTGAGAGACATGGGCCGCTGAGGAACGCTTGGTGGTGGTGGAGGAAGAGGAGGCGGAGACAGAGGGTGTGACAGTGGTTGGAAGCCCGGCATCGGTGTCACCTTTTTTTGGCCAAGTGTTCCCTCCATTTCAACTCATGCATTCGCTGCATGTGACTAGACATGTTGGTGGTGGTTAAACACCTAAGATTCTTCCCTCTACTGATGCATTTACGGCAAAGGCGGCATATGACATCGCTGGGTGAATCAGAGGCTTGCTCGAAAAAGGCCTAGGCTTGAGAGGTCCTGACCTTTTCGACGGCAATAAGCCGCTGATCGTGGCTGGCGGAATAATCTCAGCGGACTTGTGCGACCGCACTCTCCCTTTTTGAGGCGGGAGCCGTACTGACACTACCCCATCGTCTTCCTCCTCGTCCAGTGATGAAGCGCTCGCAAGCAAATTCTGCTGAAAAGACCACATTGGATCCGCAATGTCGTCATCATCATCATCATCAACACAGGTGACTTCCTCATCCTGACATTCTTCAGCCTGGAGCTGCGGGCTACAAGCAACAGGCACCGCAAGGCGTTGCCGACCGCCCGGGATTTATGCCGATTGACCGGCTTCCTTCTCCTCCTCTTGTGAGGGTTAAGAGGTTTGAACTAATACAGCATTATCTTATTAACTGTGAAATCCCAAGCTTTTCTCCTGTGTGAATACTCTCCTGTTTAACCAGACTTGATTTCTCTGTAAATGATTTCCCACATTCTGCACATAAAAGAAGGTCTTTCTCCTTAAAAGTCATCTCAGCTAAAATGGAATCGAATCCAACTTGTCAAGAATGAGACAGCAAATATGAAGAAGCATTTGAGATGGTTGCTGTCCAGGATGTAACATTTTTTGTTATCAGTTTCCCCAGGATGTGCAATTTGGTTATCGTCTCTCCTCCTTAAGTTTCGTTTTACTGGAAATCAACTACAAAGTTTCGGCCGATGCATTCCAGAGGCTTTCTACTCAGAGACAACATGGACCAATGAAATGTACTTAAAAGCTGCCTAAATATGGACATACCTCTCTTCTCTATTGCGCCTGCGCTTGTCTTGATTACAGTTATACAAATATGTGTGTAAGGCTTTGTTTTTGGCAGAACTGCTTGGAACATGAATGAAATTTGATCCAGAACTCTTGTGTCTGACTCAGTTTCTAATCGGCCGATACATGTTCCCCTGATCGTGATTTGGAATACCGGGCAAACGGGTGACCCCCCCAATGTTGGTAAACGACCCCCAACATTTTGGCGCCGCATCGTGAGGCGTGACCTGAGGTGGATCCAGGACCCCCGAGGACCCGAACCTGCCACGGGCGTTTGGGGACCGGAGGGTTATAAAAATTGGGGAATGCAGCCTTAAAAGGTTTCTCGGAAAAAGGGTTGATGGATCTTTATGTATTTAAAAACAAAACCGTTGGCCCTTTTTGGAATGTCCCCCGGTTATTTTAGATTGTTGTGGTTCCTGGTCCGGGGGGCCCACAATGAAGTGACCCCAATTTAGAAAAATTTGACCCAGCCCGGAAATGTTTCGAACTTTGTTTTGTTTTTGGGGATTTCCCCGTATTCGGTTTGTAAATTTTTGTAGTCACGAACCCCTTTGGGCCCGGTTTTGGGGGGCTGTAATTTATAGTGGGGAAACTTGACAGTCTTTAAGGTTAATTGTTGATTTGGTGCGGGATTTCCCCGGGGTTTTTTTTGGGAAAAAGATTGTGTATTACTAGAAATTTAAGGGGGGGCCCGGGGTTTTGGAACAAATTTTCCTTAAGGGATTGTTCTGAAGGCCAAAATATAAGTAAAACATATATGTTCTGACAAAAAAGGGAAAGGGTACGGCCCCCACATTGTGGCAACAAAAGGGGGGGGAAATTTTTTTTTTTTTTTGGTTTAAAAGGGGGATCTTTAAAATTTTGATAGAATCCTTTGTTTTGTAAAAAAACCGGGGAATCCGGGCAAGGGCGGGGGGCCACGGCTGTGTAGTCTTTGTAGGGTTGGAAAACCCCCCATACGTAGAAAAACCAAAATGTTTTAAGCTGTTTAAAAAAGAGATAAGTTGCCTGAAGAGGCGAGGACTGTAAGGAGTTTTTTTGTGGGGAAAAAAGGAAAAAAAATATGTTATACATGCCTGAAAAATGTTTTAAGTTGGTGGGTTTTTCCCCAAAGGGGAGATTGCACCCATCCAAGTGGCAGGAGATAATAAAATTTTTGGAGAGGGAAATTGTCCGATAAGGGTTTGGGGGGAGATGGAAAAACCAGGCAAATTTTTGGTGGTAATTGTGGAAATTTTAATGCAAATAAAAGTTGATAATTAAGGCCTCCATTTTCCCTTGTTTAAGCCGCCGCCATTTTAAAGTTTGAAGTTTTTGATTCCCCAAAAATTTCATTTTGACGCTAAAACACTTCGTATAAAAAACTTTGGTTTTAGCTAAAAGCACCCAGTTTTTAAATTTTAAAAAGGCTTAAGTTTTTTTTTTTTAAAAAACCACAGAAATAAAGGGTCGGAAAAAACCCTAAAAAATGTTCTTTTTCAAATACTGTATCTAGGTGAAATTTTATTTGGGAAATTAATGATTATACTATGTTATAAGCTGTCAGCAAAATTGTAATGAACCCTGATTAATTTTTAATGAAAGGAAACCCTTATAACCCCTTTTGGGGTTGGATAATAATGAAGTTGTATCACTGATTGGTTTGTTTTGTAACCACCTTTTTTTAAATAAACCCACCCCTAAAGAAATTAAAAAAAGGGTCTGTAAATTATAATAAAATTTTTGATAAAACCTTGACCCTGGTTTCCCAAGTTTGGTTTTCATTTGATCGTGGAAGATGAGCGGGCCCCAAAACCCGTGGGGATAGTTCCCCCAACCCTTTTTTGGTGTTTCTGCCGGGTTAAAATTTTCCCCCAAAGGCTGCAAAGGGACAACAGCCCAAAATTGGAAGAGGTTTGAGGGAAAAGGGGAAAACCCCGGTTTTATTCTGGCCAAAGTGGTGATTTTAAACTCCCTTTAATATCGGCTTTTTTCAAAAGCAAGTTATTCTGGCTCTTTTTCCCAAAAATTCCAAGGTATTTTTTTTGTTGTTTAGTAAAAGTGAAATTTTAATAATATAGTATACTGCTTCACTTTTCCCAAAAGTTTTTGTAAATTTTTTAAACCGGTTTTATGGTTTATAGCGTTATGATTTAAATATAGGTTATAAGAAAATTATGTGTTTTTTTTGCTTGTTGTTTTTAAAAAGTATTTTTTTTTTTTTGGGAAATCTGGTTTTTATGTATAGTCCCAATTTCCCAAAATTTGGGATTTTGTTCTCTCTCTCTGTTTTTTGTTAGGTGCACCTGAAATTTTGTGGTAAAGAAATTTTTTAGTGCTTTAATAATTGTTTGTTTTTATGAAATTTTTTGGGGGACTTTTTTTTTGGTTTACTCTTTTTTAGGTTGCATTTTTTATATTTTTTCTGATTCAAAAAATACATTTAGCTGAAAAGTAAAAAACGGGTTTACAAACAAGCAACGTATAAGGTATAAGTAAAAATTAAGTTAGTAGAATAGTTATTTTTGTTTTTTTTTTGATTGTATGGTGTATTATTGAGACAAAAGGCATTACACAATTTCCATAATTTTCAAATTTAAGCGATAGTGAAAAAAAAATTCATGAAGCACGGGGTTTCTTGGAGTGAAAAAAGAAAGGGAAAATTTTGTTTTAAAAAAATAACCCAACTGGTTGATTGACGAGATCCATTTTTTTCCCCGAAAAAAAGAGGCTTTGAGAAACAGTGAAATGGGAAAACACTTCCCAGAAAAGAGAGTTCTTTCCTCCCAAGATCCCAAAAGGAGAAGGGGAAAAACCCAATTGTTTTGTATACAATTCAAAGCCCAATGACTCTTTATGTTAAAAAAACATAGGGTAAATGTACAAAATTTTTGGGAAAAAAAATTGGAAGTTGTGTATCCCGGGAACTGCCCTGATAAAGGGGACAGGGAAAACTTAGAGTTTTTTATATGATAAAAACTTTCTTGTTTTTAAGAATTAAAAAAAAAAAAAGGAGTGTTATAATTTGGGAAAAGGAGGCCGGGGCACAACGGGAAAGCTTAGAAAAATCCTTGGATAAAAAATAGTTTAAACCCCAACAGCCCCTGCAAATTTTTTCCGCCATAGAAAAATTACAAAAAAAACCCCACAAAATTTAAAGGGCCCAAAAATGACGAAGTTTGTAACATTTCCCAATTGTCTGTGCAAGAAACCGAAAGTCAGATCAAAAGAGATCTTACTGTAGCACTTTTTTAAGGCAGAAAAAGCTCATTTGACATTGCCCCCACCCTTTTTCAAAGATGGGGGAACTTCATACAGACACCCAAAAATCGTATTTTAAATAGTCCCCGGGCCATATCCCATCTCTGCCTTATACCTTCACCCCTTAAATTTTCTAGTGCTCCACTTCTGGAATCCCCTTTGGAGTGGACAAAAAGAGGGGGTCAGGGATAATTAAAGGATAAAAAAAAACATTTCCCCCATTGGGAAAAAATTTTCCTCACTCCGGTCGCATTCCCCCTTTCCCCCGGCCCAAAAATTAAAAAATTCAAAAATTTGCTATTACAAAAAACCAGCATTTTTTGGTTTATAATGTCTAAATCCTTTAAGGGGAAAAGGGTTTAAAATAAAAATTGACCCCAAAACTTCTTAGAAGGTGGAGGACACGTAGGGGGGATTCAAAAAGGAGGGGCCCAAAAAAAAGGGTTAAACCCAAATACAGAAATCACGGGCCCCAAAAAAGGAAAGGGGAAATTGGACCATGAGAAAGCCATTTTTAACCCCAAAGGGGAAAATTTGGGTTAGGCCTAGCAAAGCAAGTAGGGGGATTATAAAAAAAATTCCAAAAGAAGTTGGGGAAATTTAAAAATCCATAAGATGTTTGAAAACTATAAATGATAGGACGGGATATTATGCAGCTTTTTGCACTGTATATTTACACTGCAGAATATAAAAAACCCTTCTTAAAAAACATGCTTTGGGGAGGAGCACCCCCAATTCTTCATGCAGACCCTAAAGATAGCTGGAAAAATTATTTAAAAAATTTTACTTTGATGGTTTAAAGGAGAGAGGCAGCGGGAAAAACCCTTTAATGAAAATTCAGCAAGGGGCCCAAAGGGAAATTTGTTAGGGAATACCACCAACAGGTTTAGGAAAATTTTTAAAGAAAACATTTGGTGTTTCATGATTTAAATGAAAAAAAGTTGCTATGAAAACCTTTACTTAATATACATTTGAAAGGGGATTGTTTTAAACCCATCTTAAAGCCGGGTTAACCATTAAATTCCCCAATTGGAAGTAAATTTGGGCCATGGGGGATATTTTAGCAATTTTTTCCCCCATGAATTTAAACTTAGAAAGGCAAAACTAAAAAAAAGGGGAAAGAAATTGTTGCTTTTTAAAAATTAATAAAAAGGGAAGATCGATGAAAAAAAACCGGGGAAAGGGAAAAATATGTAAATCCCAGAGGTGGGGTTTGGGTTTTAAATTTACTTTTTTTTGGCCCCCGGGCCCAATCCTACTTCTATTCCTTACAGGTCTCCAGGGACTCACGTTGTTTAAATTGTTCAAAAGGTTGGGCATTTTGCCAGAGACTCCCAGCAGCCCTAAGAAGGAACCCCAAACGGGGCCCCTTTAGCCAGAGGGGAACTTTCGGGACGGGGATTTGGGAAGCGGGAAAAAACCCCAAGAACCAGTGGTATTTGACGCATTTTTATTTTTCCCCCCATAATTTTGCTTTTTCACAGGGGGCCTATAGTTACTTTTTGGAGGGGGGATGGGAACAAGTCCCTGTTCCTGATGACAAAGGCCCCGGGGATTATTTTTAATTAACAATGTTTTTTCTTCCAGCTCCCCCCCGAAAAAGGTATCAGCGTAGGGGGAAGTGGAAAAATTTTTAAACTTTACCCAAATTTACCCAAAAAGCACTTCAGCCCAAACTAATGGGCCCCCATCTCTACAAAACCCTTTTTTCATCTTGTGGGGGGGACAAAACCGTCTTTTTTATGGGAAGGGGACCTTATTTTGAAAGTTGGATGTAAAAATTCTTTTGTAAAATTGATGGTATTCACATGCAATTTTCCCTTTGAGAATCCCAGGGGAAAGGGGGGGGGGGAATATCCCTGCTGTATGCTGGAATTTGGTTAATAAACCGGGCCAGAAAAAGGAAGGAGCCATTTTTGGGCCCAGAAGTTCTGTCCATGTTTAAAGAACTTTCCGGGAAACATCTGTGGAATATTGATTTTACAGAATTAGGGCAGATAGCAAAATTAACCTGTAATTTTGGGAATTAAAAACCCCAATTGTCAGTTGCCCACAAAATCTAAGTACCAAAAATCCAAAAAGCTGAAAGGGAAAAATAGCGCCAACCAATTGAACCCCTTTTAAAAAAAAGGAGTTTTTTAAAAAAGGACCAATAGTCCATGAAACCCAAGCCCCAAAACACCCAAAATAAAAAAAAAAGGGGGAAGTGGGGGAAAAAACACTGGAACTCTGTGAAAGGGATTTAAGGGTCATAAATTAAAGTGGTTGTACCTTTGCATGCTGTTGTTCCGTCCCCCGGTAAAAAAATCAAAATGCGGAAACCAAGGAAGAAACCATTTTTCAGTCGGGGGATTTATGTTCAGCTTTTTTCCCCAAATCCCAATAACCCAGCTCAAAATTTCTTGTTTGCTTTTCCCCTACAGAGGTCAAAACCAGTTCACTTGGTTTTTGTTTTCCCCCAAGGGTTTTTAAAATTAAACCAAACCTTTTCAGTCAGGCACTACACCAGAATTTGGGGGGGCTGCCCCTTCCCCGGGGCAACCACCCTTTAATTCCAGTCCCATTGTTTTAATTTATTACTTTGTTAATAAAAAAAAAGAAACGGGCCCTAGGGAAACACAAGCGCTCCCTTGAATTTCTTGAAAAACCCGGCCCACAAATTTTCCCAAACAAAAAAGGTGCAACTTTGTAGGGAAAAAAGTGATTTAAATTTGGGGAACTCCTTTTTTAAAACCCCGGGGCCAACAAAACACTTACTCCCAAAGACGCAGTAGGGGCCCCTTAAAAAAAAATTTTGGACTTTCCCCTTAAAAAAAAAGCGACTGAGAAAATTTTTTGGGAATGGTAGGATACTTTTAGGAAAATGGATCCCCATCCCTATTTCCTTTTTATGCCGCTCCACTTTATGACCAAACTAAAGATTCGGGTGGCTGAGCTTTAAAAACACCCCTGATGGGGCCCCGGGGATGGCTTTTGAGGAGCTAAAAAGAGCCTCTTTTCTCGGGCCCTGCTTAGGTTTAAACCCGGCCCTTTCAAAAACCTTTCCCCCATTTGAAATGCCATAAAGCCCAAGGACAACCCCAAAGCCGTATTGACCCCAGTTTTTCATAATAAAAGCTAATAGACCAGTAGTTTTACTAAAAGTGGTCATTTTGTTCCAGTTGCAAAAGGGAAAATGCATGCATCCCCTTGGGGCCTTTACCCGGCGGGCTGCGTTTGTGTAGAGAAAACTGCCCAAAATTTGGGTTATTAAAGCTTATTTTGAATGTTGGGTTCCCCTTTCCCTGTGTTTGCACCCCCTGAATTGTAGCGCCCCCAAAAAAACAGGTTTAATCAGGTTGATTCAAAGGGGGATTTAAAGCGCTCCCTTAAACCCCTAGTCACATCCCCCTACAACCCGGTGCTCTAAATTGCCCCCTTGCTAAAATTGTTGCCACAGGGGGTTCAGAAAAGGGGGGGGGGTTTTATTGAGGTGGGAACCCCCCGGTGCAAAAAGACAGTTTGAGGGGAGCGGGAAGACCATGATTGTTTGGCGCACCCAAACTAAAATCTGCCGGCCCGGATTTGAGGGGGGGGAAACCCTTTTGGGAAAAATAAACCAGACTTAAAAATGTATTTTGGAGGGGCAGTTGTCACGGGAAAAAAATGAATAAAGGCACTTTTAAACCCTCTGGATATGCTTTGGTTTAGATAAATTAACTACTGTGTACGCTTTAAAAACTTTAGATCCCCCTCTTCTGCCCCAGCGACCCGGGGTTATTACCCTTTTATAAAGGCTTGTGAACTGCAAAAGGGGCAATGCCAAGTAAAACTTTTTAACATGATTAAAGGTTTCCCCTTTTTGGGCCTTTGGTTTCATGTTTTTGGGTTTAAAAAATGGAAAATGGGGAAATTTCTTGACTGCAAAAAGGTTTTCCCCAGTGAGTTATGCAAAAAAAATTTCCTTAAGTTTTTTGGAAAAGTTTTACCCCCCTTCAAAGAGATAGCAGTCTTTAAAGTGTTAAAGTCACATTTCCCAAGCCAGGGACCCAAATTTGCACGTGGAAACCCAGAGCGGGAAGGTTTGCGAAAAAGGCACAAGAAAAAAACCTTGTTTTTAAACATGGGCCCTGAAAAAAAATTTGTTGTTTTTCATTCCCCTGACTTTGAAACTTTTAAAAAATTTGCAATCCAATTGTTCTCCACGGGAAAAGGGGAAAGGAATGGAAGGTTTTTTAGGGTCCCCCCCCAAAAATTTTGAGGGCCCTATGGAGGGAGGGTTTAAAGGGTTTTAAACCCAGTCCCCCCCAAATTTCTTTTTTCCCGGCGCTAGCGGAAGTGGCAGGGTTTAAAACCATTGGGGGAAACCCAGCGATGGAAATTTTGGTTTTCACTTACGGGTGTGCCCCAGGGTTAAAGGAAATTTAATTTAAAAGAAGGATCGGGGCCTTTCCGGGTTTTTGCCCCCAAGAAGAACGTGGGGGAGAAAGTGGGGAAAGCCCCTTCACACCTCCCATCAATTTACGGGCCCTTTCCAGATCCTGCAGGTAGTTTTTCTTAAAACTTTCCCAAAGGTTTGGCGGTTATCGTATGTCTTGGTTTGTGTTGATCAATTTTCAGGGTGGTTTGAAGCGTTTCCCCAAATTCATACAGGCGGGCTACCACAGCTGCTGCGAAATCTGCAAAGAATTTTTGGAAAGCAGAAAATTTGGTTTTTCCAAAGTAATATCAAGGGGAAAGGGGACCCCCAATTCAATGGTTTAAAGTATTCCCGACCATTTGCTATTATTTGGTATAAGGGAGCCCAACTCCACTCTCCGTTTCCATCCCGGAAGCAAATGGAATTTGGGCGGGAGAATAATCGTACCCCCAAAAGAGAAATTAGTAAAATTTTTTTAAAGGAAAATTGGGTTTTTGGTGGCCAGATGTTTACCTCTTGTTTTATGGGGAAAGCGCAAAAACCCCCAAAAGGGGTGCTACAACTTTCACCTTTTTTGAAATTCTGTTTGGGAAAATTTTCTTAATTTATCCTTTCCCCTCCTCAGGGAAAATCAAAAACCAGCATTAACAAAGGTTTTTTAAGGGGGGACATGTGTAAAAAATGCAAAAGCAATGGGAAAAACTTACTTGTCAAGTAGGGGACACGCGCCTGTTCCTTCTTTTTCTTGTCCCCGCATTTAAACCAGGGGATGTGTTATGATTCGTAAGTTTTAAGTTCTGGTTCCCCTTACCCGAAAGGTGGGATGGGTCCCTTTCCAGGTTTTTGATGAAAAACCCCTTCAAGTGTGAAAAATTCAAGGAAGGGAAAATTTGGGTCCAGGGGAAAACAATGGGAAACGGTAAAATCCCAAACACCAAAAAACCCCGAAAACCGGGCGGTCCGGGGTTTCCCCAAACCGGGTATGAAAAAGAAGATATTTCCCGAGTTTTTAGGCTCCCCCAAGGGGGTTTTTCCATTAAAGTCACCACCTTAAAATTGGGCTGGGGGTTTTTGAACGATACCCCTTCGGAAGACCCCTTTAAAACGCGAAAAAAAAGAAGACAAAAATTTCCCCTTCTATTTAATAAAAATATTGGTCCCCGCCCCGCAAAAAAACTTTGGGTTTCTTTTTGTGGGAAAGGGGGGTTGGGGTTTTTTTTTCTTGTTAACGCCCTTTTTCCCCAGGAAAAACCAATTGGCTCTGCAAGAAACTGAAGATTACTATTTATTTAAAATAGGGGAGGAAGATGGCCCACAGGTGGGGAGTGGGACAAAAATGACTACTCCAGGGGGCCCCCGGAAAAAGGCCCCCAAACAATTTTATTTAATTGATTAATCATTATTGTAGACCCCAATGGGTTTCGAGGCTAATGCCTTTAAAATGGTGTTATGATCAGATGGGGTAAACCCGTAAGGTTTTAAAAGAGAAATTACTGAACAATTACAAGAAGGGAAAGGGAAAAAAATAAATTACTCAAAATTTTCACAAAAAAAAAATAGCTAAAAGTAAAGGCTTAAAAGGGTTTCTGGGGGTTTTCACCCCATTCAACCCGTTTTCCCCCAAAAATCAATGCCCTTTCATTGCCCCCCCTTTTTTCCCCATTGAAGAGCTCATTTTTTGAGGAAAATGAAAACTTTCACATTTTCCCGATTTAAAAATTGTCTTTTCAAAAATTTAAAATTTTAAAACAAAAATGCCCTACCCAAATTTCGGATGGTTTTTCCCCCTCATGGTGGGTTTTCAGAAACGGGACTCTCAAAAGATAAACCCAAACTCTTATCCATATGTGGAATGGTTCAAAAACCCCCTCAGATTTTAAAAAGGGAAAACACTACAAAAAACAGGTTTTGGGTAAAATTTCCCCTAGATTTAGGACTTTTAAAGGTTTGTGTTTCGCACAAAATTCATCCCCTTTGGAGTTTGGCACACATGTAATTTTCTCAAATATTTACAGGACTTAACCTTTAAAACAAAATCATGGTTAAAGGCCCCTAGTTTCATTAGTTTTAATTAATAAATGGTTTTAGAAATTTTACTTTTTGTTTCCATTTAGTTTTTCAAAAGGAAACCCCCAAACAAAGGCCTTTTTCCAAAATATACTGGTGTCCAATTTCCCCCCAGTTTCAAAAACCCCTTTTATGGTATTTCATCAGAGTTGCATTTAGGTTATTCAAAAAATTTAAAGGGGGGCAAAAAATAAAACTTCCAGGGCAAACCCTGTATTTTTGTTTGTGGTTTTTTTGCCCTACAAATTTTCTCCCCTTTAGTGGAGTTGGGGACCCTGTACTTTTGCAAAGTTTTAACAATGGCTAATTTGGTCTCTCTTACACGGGAAAAAGGACATCGATCCAAAAACCCAAGGCATTTCGAAACACAAAAAAAAACGGAGGACCAAAAAACCTTTTTTTCAGTTCAATCCAGTTTCCCATATGTTCCCGCCTTAGTTTCACTCCCCATTTGCCCGGAGTAATAAAAAGGGTATGCAAAAATGCCCAAAAACATCGAGCAAATTTAAAGGGGAGCTTTTTTTATAAAATTTACTGATGGATTTTTGATGCCCTTTTAAATACTTAAAACCAAAAACCCAAATTTCACCCCAAAGGTGTTTTAAAAACAACATTTTTTTCTTTCGGGGGGTTAGATTTTTTTCGGCCCAAGCCCCCCGGGGGCATTTGGCCCTTATTCAAAGGCCCCCGCCTTCTGTAAAATTTTGTTTGCACCAAAATTTTTTAGCAGAGTAGCTTACCGCACGCAAAAAAACTTGAGTAAAGAACAAGTTCGGGGCAGGAAACATGACATCCCGGCCCCGCAGGAAAAATGGGGTTTTTCCTTTTGGGTGAATTCCCGCCCCAATTTGGGTTTGTTTGGAAACGGGGGTGGTTCAGCGGCCCAGCAAACATTTGAAAACCCCCTTTTTATAGTTTTGTGTTATCTTTTGGTTTTGATCAAAGGTGTTGGGATACTCATAAAAAAAGGTTTCAAAAAGGGGCCCCAAAAAGGCTCTAAAGGTCAAAATTTTTATGAATGTTAAATCAATATGTTGCCGAGGAGCAAAAAAGAGACCCCCCCCTTTTGAACTGAATCTGGGTACTATATATTTAAAAAGTTTAAAAAGAATTAAATTTTTTAAATTTTCAAGAAGGAGGGAATGTTGTGGTAATTGTGGGGAATTGTAACTTGCTATATAAGTTGATAATTAAAAGGCCCCCATTTTTTCAAATTGATAAAACCGCCGCCATTTTAGATGAAGCTGTGATTTTACTAAAAAACATTTTTTTCAGTGCCCCCTTCCAAATATAAAAAAAATGGTATTTTGCTAGGAGCATCATTTTTGACTTTTAGAAGGATTGTAATTTGTTTAACCACAAAATGAGGGTCAGAAAGACCTAAAAAATGTTCTTTTCTCAAAAAAATGTATTAGGTTGGAAAAATTTTTTCGGATTTAAAGTTTTACCTTTTGTTTTAAGTGTCAGCAAATTTTAATTTAAACCCGTTTTAAAAGTAAAAGCCCAAGGAAAACCCTTTTGGGAAACCCAAATTTGGGTTTGGGTCATAATGAAGGGTGTATCATGATTGGATTGTTATTTTAACCCAACCCATTTTTAATGAACACGCCTGGAAAACCCTTTTAAAAAAATGCTTTTAAATTATAATAAAAATTTTTTTGATCAAAACCCCTTTATCCCGGATCCAAAGGCCCTTGTCATTTGATCGTGGAAGTTTAGCGGGCCCCAAAAACCTGGGGGGTTGAATTCCCCAAAAAGGCTCACTCCGAATGGCCGATGTATTTCAAAAGGAAGGGAAAAAAATTTAATTTAGGGTTAAAATTTTTTAAAATTAAAACCCACAAAAATTGTTATCTTTTCACAATGAAAAATTTTGGCAGAGGTTAACCTTGGCTTCGATTTTTAAAGCATCTGTTAGGGGGGGGTTTGTGCTGCGGGGACATTTCTCCCCTCGGCCCCTAAAGGGGGGTACTGGAAAAAAATTTTTTAGCGCTCAGCAAAGAAAGTGCCCGTGGTAGTTT
Organism: Phyllomedusa bahiana; assembly: GCA_025379985.1. Taxonomy (NCBI): domain Eukaryota; kingdom Metazoa; phylum Chordata; class Amphibia; order Anura; family Hylidae; genus Phyllomedusa; species Phyllomedusa bahiana. The sequence continues at coordinate 70,055 of JAODAL010019677.1, forward strand.
GAATTGGGAAAAAGGGAAAAGAATTAAAAAAAAAAATATATTATGGGGACTTGAGAGAAAAAAGCATAAATTTCGCTTGTTTTAATGGTATAAATTTATGAAAAAATAAGCTTAGAAAGGGTTTAAAAGCACTGAAAAAAACCCAAGGGGTGTCTTCCCCAAATCCACCCCTAAAGCCCCAAAAACCCCACAGGGGGAGTGGGATGACCCGCAGTTTCGGGGGGGTTTTCACCCCCGTTTGGTCAAGGGGGGTTTTGGGGAATAGGTAGGGCCCCTCGTGCTCTGTACCATCCTCCTGGGACCGAGTACAAGCCGGAAAGCTGGGATCCCAAGCTCAGTTGCATGTTAAAGACCCAGCACGGTGGTCAAGTACTGTTCTCTCTGGGTCATGGAGACATCACCACTCACCGGGTGGGAGCCATAGTTAACCCCGCCAACCCTCAATTGTCAGACCGAGGGGGATTGGCAGAGACCCTCATGGAAAAAGCTGGTTTAGAAGCCCAACAAGATTGTGAAAGGTATCTCAGAGATAAGGGGAGAGTAGATACCGGGTCCGCTATTCTCCTCAGTGCTAGGAGATCTTCCTTGTATGTATCTAATTCATGCTGTGTGGGTCCAATTTACAGCGGTAAGGATGATGACAATGAAACTACCCAGCTCACATCTGCTGTTGCCAATTCTTTGCTTTTGATGAGTGAAGTGGAGGATGGACGGATGACAGGTCGATCCATCTCTCTCCCACTGATCTCCTCTGGTCTTTATAAGTTTCCTTTACATGAATGTATAAGGGTTCATCTGCATGCATGTTCCAATTTTATTACCAAAAATGAGAAATGTAATTTAGATGAGGTTAGGATTGTTTCCCAAGCAGCCTCCACCTGCCCCTTTGTATGTTGCATTTACCCCCAAACAGATAGATTGCCTATCCAGTAAATTGCCAGACCCCATGAAATTCCCCATGCAGTTTCTAAGAAAGTTGTCACAAACCAGGCAAATCTATGGGGCTAATTGGAAAGATTTAGAGACCCTGGTGCTTGTCAGAACCTCTGATGATTACCTCCCCACAAAGTAGGAGCGATAGTGACTCCAGCAAACACAGCGTTAACCAACGCTGGAGGATTGGCAGCGAAGCTCATTAGGAAGGCGGGGGAGCCCGTCCAGGTGGAATGTGCCTGTTTCATAGAAAACAAGGGAATCTTAGAACTGGGCTCTGCAGTGGTTACTGGAACATGGGGAGTTGCCATGTGAAGTCCTAATACACACCGTAGGCCCCGTATATGACAGAAAGAAACAGATAAGAATATAGAGATCCTTCGAT